>VCRD01001719.1:46552-90973 GCA_006783055.1 Trinorchestia longiramus | reverse complement strand
TTTACTTTCTCAAAAGCTATATAACCTCAATAAAATCAAGTCATAAACATTTTATGGTTTCTCGAGCTTTCTAGTGGCTAAATTTAGTAGCGTACCGTTTCTTATATATCTGAAGGTTAAACATGAGGTGAACGAGCAAAATCTCAGGTAAATGAAATTTTTGGTTTCATAGAAAAATGTTTTTGAATTTTTAATCAAGAATAGTAGAGTACATTTTACTGCGTTTTAATTTCATTTCTATATTTTTAATTCAATTTTTCAAAAAAATGAAGGTGAAGAGTGAAAAACTAAATTTGATGCATTGTCTGTAAATAATATTTCAAGTAATTAGTTAACTTGATCAATTGTGATAAAAATAGAATAGTATTCTCATTTTTTTCGATGAGATGAGGGTTCGTTTGATGAGATTTTTATTTCATATAAAATAGTCTAGTTTGATGGAAATTGATTGATGAGATATAATTTTACTTGATGCTGGATAGTTTCGTTTGACAAGGATAGTTTCGTTTGACAAGGATAGTTTCGTTTGACAAGGATAGTTTCGTTTGACAAGGATGGTTTCGCTTGACAAAGATGGTTTTGTTTGACAAGAGATTGTGTGCGCAGGCTGCCAAGAAAGTACGCGCTCATGGCATCGGAGTGCACAAGCCTGAAGAGATCGAAGAGTTCGGTCAGAATGACCTGAAGGTCCTCAGCGATCTGCTCGGCGATAAGACCTTCTTCTTCGGAGAAAGTCCGTCCACGGTAAGCTCTCCACTTAGTAAATTAGCAACATTATCGTCAGTGAATACTGTTTCAATGGAGCAAAAAGATCCTCTAGCTGGCACTTGTGTGAATCATTTCAATACTGACTGCTATTTTAATGATTTGTAATACATCATTTCTATTTCTAGGTTGGTCCAGGATATAACGTAGTTCCGACCTCAAGCTAATTTCATTTTTATTCGAAGGAATTGCAGAAAATTTTTGCTGACGCATGACATGAGGGTTGCGTGCTGATTGCTGTGCTGTGCGTGAGTCACCCGGTTGACTGACAGTCGATATAGGGTGGAGTTCTGGTTAAAGTTGGGTTGGGGGGGGGGAGAAAGAGGAGTCAGAGAGGACTTCAAGGGATGAAGTCCGGGTGGAGTCGAAAGAATAACGCCAAAATGTAATTTGTTTGTATCGGCTTGATTTTAGGGTTCTGGGGGAAAACTAGATTTCTTACGAGCAGGATGTAAATTTCGGCGTAACAGATGAAAATGTAGTATATTGAGGTTTGTCCTGTTCAGCAATAGGTCGTTCTATCATTATGCGTACGATTCCTTGGATGAACGTTAATGTGGTTCTGATTTCATCATTTTCTCATTGTATTGCCGCATGAGCGTATCATCTTGATGCCTGGAACAGTAGGGTTACTGCTATCAGTGGGCCTCAATAGACAGTTCGACTTTCCCTCGCGAGATAGCAGGTTCGAGAGGGCAATGTCGACCCCTCCATTATTGATTAGTGTTAGTCATCGGGCTGTGAGTCACGCCCTGCTTCCACAGAGCAGCCCTCTTGACAGTACCCTGAGTCGCGCAACTTCTACTGAGCGGTCAAATTATCGTGTATACTGCAGGGCCTGTAGTACTTGTGCTTTTGTACCCGAGTGTTGGCTATCACATGAAAAAATTGAATATTTTCGTTTTAATAAAACTATTTGCAGATCATTTTGTAGTTCTCACAATTCTCTACTGTAAATAAGCAATACCCTTGGAATACGTCAACACTTTTGCGACACAAACGGTTTGGATTTTATACAAGTAGAACTTTTCCTGGTTCCAATATTGTGAACGGCACTACGTAATTGAGCAGTTTATGAATGTATAGAGCAAAAACTTTGAGCTTCTAGCTAACACAACGTAGTAAAAAATTCGAGAAACTTAAAAACTTCTAATACAAGAGTTTGTGTACGAGTGAAAATTAATTCATCTGGTTCATATTTATGTTAAGCTATTACGTTGTCAGGAGACTATGCGAAGCTAAACAGACGAAAATTCTCTGAATTGGATATTTTGATATGACATAATGGTGTTAGTGGTGTGGGAGGACTGTAGTTTTTGAATGGAATGTCGTTTTTGACATAACCAGTTTTATATATACTATGTTGAGAAGTTCGAATTTGTAGAGAAATTCTAGGGACTTTGGATGAATAGAAAAATTGTTAATGTTGTACTTGAAGCCTACTTTCAACTGTGCTTCTGGTGTATGAAAGAGGTATCATTGAAGAGCGATGGAAAACTAGAAATATCGGTTAATTTAGTGGTATAGAAGGCCAATGCCGCACTGCAGATAAGTTTTCATAACGTCTGATGAACAAAGAAATGGTAATAGCAGTCATATTGTATTAGTTATTCATTGAACATGTTACAATTAAACTTAAAACCATAAATAAATTATAATACACATGGATAGATGCATAAGGTGCAGGCCATCATCAATCATAACGACACTAGTTTGAACTTAAATAATTTGAAAACAAACGTTCCCGTTGACCTGTCTTGCGTTAGGTTGTCTATTCTTACTCGAGGTTCTGTGGCCAACTGTTGACTATGTAGCGGAGGACGGGGCCGAGGTTGGCTAGACGAGAGGAAGAAGCGCCTGCTGTGTTCTTGCTTGACCTTCACACGAGTTCACCAAGTTCAGCTGCGGTAGACTTCAGAAACGACGCATTCGCCTCTCTTGAGTGCATTTCCTCCTAATAGCGCAACAATTTATTCTTGAGAGCTACGTTGTGGAGACGAGTAGGTCGTGTGCTTCTACGATCGTGCCTTGGCAGCCTGAGAATTAAAAGGTCTCTTCTTCTCTCTTGGAGTGGTTACTTCCCTGTTAAGAGGGAGGTTAAAATAACAACTTATGACGCAGTCCTTCAGTCGTGTTACTGAAACCTAGTTATCACTGTCGCAATACTAACCTTTGTCATACTCCTTATTTTCCTTCAAGATGGCGTAGGATTGTCACTTGCTCTAAACTAATGCAATACCTAAACGGGCTGTGTCCTCTGGTAAATCTTTGGTCGTTTCCGATTGCAATTCTATAGTCTATCGTACAATGCTAACGTTTACTTCTGGCTGTTGGAAAATGTTGAGGTTTTCTACGTATTTGTGCAGGCTTCATTGTTGCGCTTTTACCGTCAGTCGATTATTTCGTAAAATATTTGTCCAGGCGTCCAGCTAATGGTTTCTCGTTTGTTTCAGTTGGATGTTGTTGCGTTCGCTAACCTAGCCCAGCTTGTGTACATGGATCCCGACGTGAGCTACAGCCTACGTGACTGGCTGCTCGAGAACTGCCCCAATCTCAGGGGCTTCTGCGATCGCCTCAAGGAGCGAGCCTTCCCCGACTGGGACGAGATGTGCTCGACTCTCGACCTGAACTCCCACCTCCCTAAGCCTCCTCCCGAGGAGGAGAAAAAGGAAGAGAAGGAAGAAGCCAAGGAAAAGAAGGAAGAGGCTAAGGAGGAGAAGAAGGAAGAAGAAAAGGAGACCGACGAAAAAGAGAAGGCTCAAAAAGAGGAAGATGCTGCGGATAAGGATGACAACAAGAAGACTGAAGAAAATGAGAAATAAATGTTTGGACTCAACGACTGAGAAGTTACGCGTTTTTGTAACGAAAGGATAGATGAGGATCGTGACTTCAACGATATTATGGATTAGGAAGAGTAAACCAAATCAATTTGTAATATATGATAACGAAATAGGTGTTAAAATTGAAAGGAGCTTTACTTTATTTGGAGTTTTAGCTTGTTTGATACAGCGAATCTTCTCACCTTTTGTATAGTAATTGTTAAGTCTTAGCTGGAAGCGCTCTTACGGCAGCATCTACTCCGTCTGACCTAAACTTGATTGGCTCTCAATTCCTTGGGGCATTTTGAATGTCGTCTGGAGCATTCCTCGTGCATTTGTGTCCATTCAAGTAAGATTCCATGGTCTTGGGCTATTTAACTATAACGGTTTCATTAACTTTTCTTGCCCATTTACTTGCCGTTGACTTTGAATATCTGGGCATAATTCGTGACTATCTCTCCAATTTTGTATAGTCGAGTTTCGATTTAAGTATAAAGTGTTCAGTTACAATGGTATTTTGTCAATTTCAAGTTCGTTACCTTGGCTCATGGAAAATTCAAAGGTTGTTGAACAGCAATTCTCACATCCACGATCGGGTGTAACTTTGTATTTTTTTGCAATATTGTTTTTGTAATTAGTATTTTTCAAATTTTCCTACTGCTAAACTCCCGAATGAAGTTAGATTTAAGGGCCCAGCGTAACTATAGCTTTTTAATCATTATAACGAGTAAAGCTAGTTTTTTTAAAATGGCGATTTGGCTTAAGTCTGTCGGCTCTCTTCTCGTATACGTTCCAATATACTCATTATTTTATTGCAAACGCTCACTTCATTTAGAATTGAAATTGTCGAGTATGAAGAAAGCTCTGTCGGTTCAGCCAGGCACTGAACGTTATTATGGTCAGTGAACTTTATTAATTGAATGAACTTCAGAAAAGATCTTCTGATAACGTAGAGAAAAATTTGTGAGCATTCGTTCCACGTCGATTACTAGCACTTCAGCTTGTATTTTCACGAGTACAAGCGCAACATTTTCCATACTCTTTTTCACATTTGGACTGTTACAGCTGGTATTCTCTAAAAATATTTCTAACTTTGATTTTCCGAGTTGGTATATTCTTGGTTGATAGCACGCAAGTGGTTGTTGATAGATAGCGTAATTTGGGGAGAGTCCGGCAACCCTGGTGTGGTGGTGTCATAGTGCGGCAACCGCACTGGTCAGCCCTGCAATTGTATGTGACGTAGTGACTAGGGTTCGTTTGTTGGCAACGTACGCTCTTCGAGGATACAGATGGAAGTTGCTCACTGTAGTAGTGTTGGTCATAATTTTGTATGATTCATAGTCGAGCGATAAGTTCAGTACGATTATCACGTTACTTGTCGGGAAGCAGCTCTTGCGGCTTTTCAGTATTGCCGCTTGTAGTTCATTCTTTTCATTGCTTGTTGGATGTCCAACATTAAAAGCTTGTCTGTTAGTGTACCATAGATGAACGTCGACATAGATACCCTCCTACCATTGTCGAGTATCGGTTAACTGGTCGCTCAATTGAAAATTTTTCGCTAGCCACTGCGTGAGCATCTCCTTAATTGAAACAGTGGGAGCAAATACTGATATCCTTCACAACAACTGATATCCTTTTCTTTGGAGTGGCCAGAAGATAAATTAAGTATAAAGGATACTACAGATTCTAGACGTAATAGGCTGCATTTTGAAAACAAATAAGTTGTCATGAATATTGGAATAAACGAAAATTTTAGCATTTGGATATACTTTTTAACACGCCGCAATGTTGCGAGCCGTCAGTGACCATCCTAACACTCGTGAAGTGTCTTCAAGATTCTTAGGCTCTTTTATTTCTTTTACATTGGCTGCAGCCGTTGCCAACCGTCGATGTGTAGGTCTATACTCAGCGTAATTTGTCGTCCCCTCCTTTCGTTTAAGTTGGTTAGAACAACACTTGAAATCTTCGGTTGCAGCGAAGCTCTAGTTCTCTATATTTGTAACTTTCTATTATTTTATAAAAACTCTTAGTTCTAAGTTTTCCGCGTTTTATGTTCTTAAATTTTGGGCTCTAGCTCATGCTGCCTCTTTTTCTGAAGTGTCAACGTTGATGCATCAATCACAGAGGGGTGTGCGGAAAAGTATTTACTTTCAATAACTGACAACGCTCGTTTGTTTTATGTCCCGAGCTGAAGAAAGGCATTCAGTTGCTGTTGAACCAATTGTGTATCACTTGAATAAACAAACCTAAAACCAGCAACTGACGTAAAGGGCTACTCCTCAGTGGCCAGTGGTAATATTCTCATCTACAAACCCCGATATTGGCAGAAGATAAAAATAACGTGGCCATCTCTGGAAAAGAAGCAGCGCTGACCTCGTCGCTCCTCATAACGCACAACTTTTTTACATCGACACCGCTCTTTCAGTTCGTCATGACACTAGGTTTAAGATGCTTCTCACTGTACATTATTTTTGTAATGAATGTTAGATCAGGCCGTTGATTACGAAGTCAGAACTTTAAAATGGTCTCTATATTTATTGCAGTTCATTATATTTAGTTGAGCCTTTCTCTCATGTCGGTGTAGTAAGAATAAATCTTTTTAACACTTGTCTGCCTCATTTTTATCCGAGCGATTCCAACAATTTTCGTTTAGTTGCCGATTTCTCTCTTTAGCAGCATTTGGACCTAGGCATATGCAACTCAATTTTGTCTCATCTTCGCTGTTATAGCTGAGAGTTGTGAACGAGGAATATAAGATGAGAGAAGTGGCACTAACTGCTCTGTTCACAGCTAGTGAAGTTAACTTTGTGTGCTGTGTAGACAACGGTAGTGAAAGCTGTTGTCACTAGGCAGAGGTTTATCTTGTGTGAACGTGTCATACTTCACGTCAGACTTGTTATACTTCACTAATGTGACCATTTGCAATGCCCTGTTATACTTCACTAATGTGACTATGTGCCATGACATGTTAAACTTCTAATGTGACTATGTGCCGTGACTTAAAATTGAACTGACGGGCAGGTTTTGAAGGGTTGTAACCGCATGTTCTAACACAGGATACAATAATATACCTCGGTATCTCTGACGTTGGAGGGCGATGACCTAAAGTGAGGCAACTTTCGCATCACATCATCGCTAAACCACTTCAGGAACAAACACTCGGGCAGTTTTCAGATTTACTCGGTTTCAGCGTGAGAATCCGATCAACAGATTATTTGAGTAATATGACCAATTGACAAGTAAATCAAATAAACGGGCATGTTATTGAGGAATTGGACAAGTTAACACGTTGACTCCGAAGTGGTACGTATGTGTACCACTGAGGTTAGGTTCTGTAATTTTTTCAGATCCTTCTAGTGACTATGCATACAAAGTGAAGTTTTACACCAATCAGGCAATTGGAGGCAACGTGTTAAGTAAAGAAACTTTTCGAACGTTATTGGCTGTACAGAACACAGAAATATCTTGCAAATTTTTACACAACTCGTTCTCCTAAATGTCGTTAAATTTCCCTTTAGGTTGCACACGCGAATTTAATTTTTCTGTTTTGAAAAACTTAAGAAACAAATTACGCAAATGGGTTCTCTCCTGTCAGAAAGGCCTGTCAGAAAAATCTAAATTTTCTTTGCTTATAAGTGCAACTTAGAGTAAATATTAGAAAAAATATATTAATGATTTTAGAGGTAGTAAATGAACCTTAACAATACATTTAATTCATTTTCGTCATTTCACGCCATGGCTGTAGAAGATGAGATCGACTAGGATTGAAAATGATTTGAGCAAACTTGCTGCTGCATATTGTATATTGTCGACAGCTTCAATTCTATATGTTAACTGATCTTAAATAACGAAGAATATATTTATACACCTAGCGCACACAATTGATCGGGATTATTTAAAATTCGTTAGACATTTTTTATTCTGTACGTTTTCTACGCAGTTTAAAGAGTCAGGCTCCTCTGAAGTGATCATCAACCAAGTTGATGCTCTTGTTTCAACGAAAATAGAGGTCTTTATGGTAGCCAAAGTCATGGTCATGTGGCAACCAAAATAATAGTACTATGGCAGCCAAATTAGTGGTCCTGTAGCAATCAACTAGTACTATGACTGAAAATTTGGTGGTCCTGTGGCAACCAAAATAATAGTACTATGGCAGCCAAATTAGTGGTCATGTCGTGATCAATTGATAGTACTATGACAAGAAATTTGGTGTTTCTGTGGCAACCAAAATAATAGTACTATGGCAGCCAAATTAGTGGTCCTGTCGTAATCAATTGATAGTACTATGACAAGAAATTTGGTGTTTCTGTGGCAACCAAAATAATAGTACTATGGCAGCCAAATTAGTGGTCCTGTGGCAATCAACTAATAGTACTATGGCAATCGAATTAGTTATCCTTTGGCAACCAAGCTGTGGGTACAGTGCTTCTCGATTGAGATACAATCAAGCATATCAATAGGTTTTCTTCCCTTATCTCATGCAAGTTGACGCTAAGTTTCGAATATAATTTTTTGTGTTGCCCTGAATGTATGAGTTGGCCAGTGCCACCAGTCATGTTTTCAAATTTAATAGAAACCAATCTATGTATGCGTGACAATAGATGTTAAGAATTGTGCATATATTGTACGAACGAGCAGCCATTGTGGCTGGTTATTTTTTACGGAACAGGACGTTCTACTACTCGCAATTTTTTGCTGTAAATGATCAATACCTTTGGAATACTTTGATACAAAAACTTTTAGATTACACTAGGAAATTTTTTATGTGGTTTGATGGATACTTTGAAAATCAGTTCAAAAAGGTGAATGTGGGTTTCGGTTACACTGTGCAGGTTGATGCTGCCTTTGGCCAAGAGAAGGTAATTGAGTCCTGAAAACTGATGTCAAACCTGTAAAAGATTCATAGATTACGAAATTGGAATAGTGGGATGACGAGGTACTTGGAAGAGAATTAAATATTTTTACTTAAATAGCATAGAATAGAATAGAATAAGGCAATAGGAACGAGCCGTTTGGCCCATTCTTGGTTCAATACCGAAGTCCCATGCCGTCTAAAGTAAATCCATCAGTCATGCACGTACACCTTAACCACGTAAGTCAATTTAGTCATGTGCACACATATCACTCACGCACAGGCGTTTATGTCAGTAGCAACTTAGCTTAACTTCGCAGTTTGTCTAAAAAAATCACAGGCTGCCTTTACCACGACTTTGCAGATACATGAATGTTCAGGAAGAATCGTCGAAATCAGGGGTTCTTTAACTGGGGTGCATGAAGGGTGCTGTCTCTATGGTGGTTATCGACCGGTGATTTTGCTGTACAAGTCCCTGATTCGAGTCTCTACGCAGCAGTCGAATTACTCCTGTTTGTGACGCAGGGGATCTGAAAGATTATTTCCTCAACGTCAACTCGTTTGATGTTCCTACGAGCCTCTACATATCTCAATCGCGACACAGAAGGACGGGAACAGTCGATAGGAACATCTTTACCTGTATGCAAATGTTAAGCATTAAGAATTGAAAACCCAATTACAGTAAATGAACTGTAGACTATATTGGAAATAGTTTCTTTTTGTATGGACTCCAGTGGAGGCAGTCGTATATCCCGACGGGGTCGTGAGACGTTTCTCAATGTCAACATTAAAGTTATGGTGGGAGAAACAATAGTATATAATATGATAGTATAATAATTTTAACTCAGAGCGTGTCTTGAAAAGTTCAGGATTCGTGGAGACCTCTGATATCCACGTGAGGCTTAAAATATTTCGCAACTTCGTTAGAGGTGGTCATTTAGTGTCTGCCAACGAGACTTGACATTGTAAGAGGAGACAAAGGCACGAGTCTAACATCCTTAGCAGGAATAAAAAAGAAAGATCGACGAACTTGATGAAATACTTGCAGAATCTTCCGCGGTCTAAACTAACGGGTTTGGTGAACCGACTCTGCAACCCTGATTTCAACATCAAATGGCATTCCTGTTTGTTGATCTTGTTCACTGCGTCTGAGTAGTTCATTGATTTGCTGTACAAGCTGCTCGTTACGGACATGGTCCTTCACAACGCCCTCCAACGTATCCAGAGAGTTCGGGATGCGGTCCATCACAAAGTGCAGCTCCGAGTCTGCCTGCAATGTACAGCAAGGAAAAAGTTATCTGAAACTTATTCTCACATGGTGAAGTTCGTTACTTGCATGCAAACTTACGAGATAAAATAAAATGTAAAATTTTGATTGTTTTCTAATTTATATCGATCGTCTCAACAACTCAAAGATCGAGAGTGTGCACCTGTCTTACATTAAAGACAAATTAATGGAAAGAGCTTGTGCTTAGCAGGTTCTGCGCTCTGAATGTTTCCAAGAAACTAGCTTTGAGTTATAAGCGGTGAGTAGATTTTCACTACAACTCCCAAAAGCACTATTGTATAGTTTACATAGTTTGTACATACATATATTTCTTTGTTTTATTCGTGCCATAAAATACCAACGTAAGATAATTTTTCCTCGTCATTACTAACATCAGTCAAGAACTATTTTCTTTAAACAGCGAAACCTTGCATAACGAACAATTTTTTAAAAACTTATTAACTCGTTTAACGAACGATATTTTACATAACGAACAAAATTCCAATTATCCGTGCACATTTTTACGGAGATTCGTACACCCGACGCGATAGGTCCTTTCTACCTAACAAATTACAAGTTATGAAGAGACAACATGAGGTCCTTCGTATAATACCCATGAGTCACTCCTGCTTGCCTCTCAGTGATCAGTCAGAATTCAGCTTGTGTTTACCGCCCGTTCCACCTGCATTTTAGTGTTGCTTGTGATCATATATTTTCCAAACGTGTGTTCAGACGCATCATTTGTGCCAGTTGAAGTACCAATGAAAGAAAGTACCAGTTGTGTCTATGTTTCTAAAAACTTTAAAGCTAGTGAGTCAGTCGAGACTTCTCCTTCACCCCAAGATTCCCTTCTGCATTCACGTCACCCTTTCAACAGGAGATACTTCTTTCCATAAGTCGCAACAATATTTAGATTTATTCTATTTTACTAATTATTTATTCTTTCCTCGTTCATTCATATTAATTATTTTCATGTCATGCTTCAATAATTTCAAAAACCATGTTAGACATCATAACATATTATTTAACATTTTTTAAACGCGGGACGTATTATCGCTCTTTACATTGATGCCTATGGGGAAAATTGTTTTGTTTATTGAGTATTTTGCATTCTGAGTAAGATTAGGGAACAAATTATGCTCTTTAATCGATGTTCCGATGTAATTAAAAGTTGTGAATGATATCTGACTGCCATGATGAACACTACCTTTCTCTTCTACCGACACCGACGTTGAACTAATATTGATTTTGGCGCCTGTCAACCATGCAGCCTTGAGAACTCAATACCGAGAGCATAATTGATTGTCAAATATGCTCACTTAAACTCATATATTCCTGAAAAAATTATATTAAAATAAAAGTTGGTCTTTTCAATCTTTGAAACTAATTTTTAAACGAATCGTCCCTAAAATATCGTTCTCAGCTATGTTCTTCATGTTTATAAATTCATGATGCACAGTGCACTCCGTAATATCATATCACAAACCTGATTAAGGGCATTGGCGGCTCGCTGAAGGTGGTTACCCATTTGCAGTAGTTCTGTAGAATACGCTGCTTTCTGAGATGCCAGGAAGCTCTTCACAAGCGACCACGCATCACCAGGTTCCGAGCTACAAATATGAATAAAAAATGAACAATGCTCATGAAAATTCGAAAACTATTGAGAAAATTAAGCACATTAATGCTGGACTCAGTTTTACAGTCAAATTTGTTCGTATTATCGGATTCATTGTTCAAAGGAAATGAAGCAAATGTATAAATACCAAAGCAAAAGTAAAAACTTGTTCAAAATCCCTACCTAAGGTGCACTAACTTTTTCATTTAAAGCTTTCAGCGGTAAAATATTCTACGCTCCTTTTTTCAACATTCCCTCATTTTGGTGCTCTTCAGTTAGGCTTATCAGAGCTCGCCTACTAATCTCTGTACCCGAAATATTATCCTAGGGTCACTCACTTCACAGGTATGTCGAACTGGTCGGATTCAAGCGTTGCTACGATGACTGGAGGGCATGCTTTATCCATTGTCAAATTCCGCGACACGGCCTCCAGCGAGTGCACTTTGCTCAAAAGATTCACGTTGAGCGTCACCAAAAGCAACGTCGACAGCAGAAGCACCAAATTGAAAAAGAATTGAAGCCATCCGGAACCTACAATAGAACAAATTTAAACAAACTTTACATTAGTTGTTTGGTTTCACTTGGTATTGGAATGTTTCCGTCACGTTCGCAATCTGTGTCTATAAATTTGAATAAATGGGGTGCTAAGGAACTCACCTTAGCCAACAACTTCATCACACCTTTATAACTTTCTAAGAAAAATTGTCGGAGTAACTTTCGATCAAAATATGATACTATGAAATGTATTTATTTCGACAACGTTCTCGATCGATGTTTTCCAAACATAAATGTTTACTATAACATTGTAGATTTAATTGAATCTTTAATCGACCACTGTTCACGATTAACATTGTCTGCTTTTATACATGTACTCGTACTTACCCTGACTTTCGCTCTTGTCATAACCGGCCATCCTTGCCTTCCGTTTCTTCCTGGCGTTGAGAGCAAGTGCACGGTTTGATCTGACGTCTGCAGAATGAGGCAGCGATCCTTCAGCACGGTCCCGGAGTGCCGCCGCCACATCGCGGTGGATGCCTTCCATCCCTGAGTAGACTGAACGCTCCAACTGGCCTGTGGATCGCGTTCACATTTACACAGAAAACAGTCGTAAAAGAAATCCTTCTCAGGGATATTTTCAAGGTAAAAAATAATATTAATTAGGAAGAAACAGTCATATTGAGAAAATCAAGATCTCGTTATTCCCGTTGTTGATGACCTCATTGTGTCTGATGAAAGTTTTACTTTTGCCTTGGAAAGGCCAGAGTCAATGACAGTACAGTATTTTCCTACGCTATCTATCATCAAGGTGTGAGGTGAGATTTTAACTTTTTCTTTTTTCTCTTTTTTCAGCTCTCAACAACACCAACAAATTTGCGTCGAGTATCAACACAGTGTGTGGTTGCATGAGCTATTGAAGATGAAACCCTTCTAAACTTCCAATATTCATAAGAAATATTTTCATCTTATGACTACCACCAGATGCAATTACCAAAAAATAACACCCTGATTTGGATCAACGAACGTACAAGAACTTTAAATGCAAAATTCTGCTTGCAAAATTATAGTGGATTATTTGTAAAGTATATCTTTTGAAAAATTTGGCCTTTCAATATCATTCGAATAAGCCAGTACTGAGGAAAAAAACATCTGGGATCAGACCATTTACATATGAAATCTCTAAGTATTTACAAGAATGTATGATATAGCACGTACAGGCTTATATTATGTTCATTGTTATTGCTATTAATGCATAAATCATTGTTTATATTATCAATAATATTATGATTGTTTCAATAATGGTTACTTTGACTGTTGTTTGACGTTTTATTCCATAACATGAACTCGAATGACCATCCAGTTGCAACCACGAATCGACTAAAATCCATGATACTTCTATCATAGTTATAGCTTGTGAATGATATCTGAAAGGTATTCACTATTTATCAAAGATTATCGTAACTTGGAAAATCGGATGCGTTCGGTCGCGTTGATGCCTGTCTTTTTTTGGGTTGATAATTGTAGGTGCCACGTGAATTTCAATGAATAAATTTTGCAATAAATTTTGAGGAGAAACACGTTTCGAATCAAACTACGAAGAGTGTGATAGATTTCTTCTCCTATGGCTTGGCGTTTGAAAATTGGTAGTTCATATCCAAGTAAACCACATTTAAAATTATTTATGCGTATCTTTACCTTTAATAACACCCCAAACATTTTTCTTATACGTGATTATGGCATAGCAGGAGTAGGTGCACCACTCCGTAACATCGTCATAGAGATTTTCGCAGTTCTCCGGAGGTGAAGATCTTGCGATGCAGACATGCACAAGAATAAGAAAGGAGTCGGCCAGAGGTATGCCTTCATTCTTCACTTCTGAATTGACCACGTATACTTCTCCTGTTCTTGTTTCAGGGGCCAGGGTCTGAAAAGTTGGGATTGAATTTCGAAATTTTAATAGAAATTTAGTTTTCTGGTTTGAGAGCCATTCAATACTCCAACAAGGAAAATGAAAGTTGGTGGTAAGATTTGAAATTTCTGCTGGTTGTCAATAAATAGTGTTGGAAAAAGCAATCCTCATTAGGGATCATCATTAAAATTTCTAGGTAATGTCTCAATAGAGATTCAAATGTTATGTTACTTCGGGATAGTTTAACAAAAATGCACCTTCTTCATTAATTTTTATGCATACATAACCATTTAATTTATTTACAGTTACTTCACCTGCGTGTCGCTCACTGACGACGTTTTCGATCCAATTGGAATGGGCAAGCTGTAGTTGACCGTGCGCTGGGAAACATTCAGCTCTGGGTTTTGTGACCACTCCGAGGCTGAGTAATCTGGGTCAAAGTTGAAGTTTATAAGCCTATGGGGATTACTAGACTAAGCAGCTACAGTAAGTATATTTCCAAGCGAACTTGTCTCGTTATACTCCTGGAATGGATAACAAGTTCTTGCACGGCATCCAAACATAGAAGCGCAACTCCTGAGTACAAAGCGGTGTCAAATTTGAAAATTCATGTACGTGACATGTCGCTTTTTACAGCAAGCCTAATTTTTACAATTAAATTCTTTCGAAAACATTACAATTTTGCATCAAGGTGAATTTATAAATAGAAATGGCCCCGTTGTTATAAATAATTGAACTTTCTTGACAGTATATAGTTAAATTTCTGTCGAATACAATTATTTCATGTTCCTCACTACCTCATCAATCTCTCACACATTTTCGTGTTAAATTTTATTGAGTTTAATTTTCTTTTTCCCGTTATTTTCATTAAGCTATTGGTTGGTACATATATTCACATAATTTAATGGATTAACTCACTGGTGCCTTTCCTGGACGCTAGCACATCTGACATGAACTCTTGCTGATGAAACACGAGTTCGTAGGCGTTCTGGACGCTCATGGGCAAGCGCTCGGTGTGAAACAGGCGCTTGTCCTTGTGTTCATTCTCCAGTGGACACTTGCACTCCTCTGAACAAGTAGCCCATGATTAGTGAGGAGTTCATGCGTGTTTCCTAATGCTCTCAGACTTACGTGAATCGTTACTTCTACAAATTCTCATACTAAACAATACTTATGCATGTTTTACATTTAATATCTGTTCGATAAGTAAGTTTGATGTGGCACCGCATTCCGAGGAAAGGAAAAATGTTAAGAGACATCGTAATGGTAAATGACAAAACAAATCATTTAAAGAAACACTACGTAAAACATACAATTTGTTAATGGAGACAATTAAGTCAAGTAAAAAAGAGCATTTCTCCTATTAGATGCATGGAAGAGTAATGCGGGGTTCTGAGATCAAGAAGTGATCTTCAATAAATTCATTATCTTCATTTCATTAAAACTTATAGTTAAAATAGTGTAGGAGTTAAAAAAATTGCTAAGTAGAAATATTTAAGTGAATTTCATTGATAGTATTTTCACTACCATATTGTTATTCATATGTACATTCTAACAAATTACACTCACTCATTTTAGAGGAAATTTATTTATATGTTGTCGTCAAGACATGCATTGAAATTACTGAAACTTGATTTGTGCATTTAAATGTAGAAGTCAATGTTAAAGTTAGCATGGATGAATTTATTGCTCGAGTTCAATAACTGCTCATCGATCCAAAATCTCATCGATTTTAAAATTTACCGCCCTCTACAAAAGAGGGAGAACGCTGTAGCTCACGTTCACGTGTGCCCTGATGGAATTCTAAGACTTTCTACAAATTTCCTAATATTAATGAAATTTTCATATAATTTTGGGCTAATTTTCTGCAAACAATAAATGACTTAAACTACTTAACAATAAGAACGTGATTACGGGCAGAGGCTCAATCGAAGCCTCCGCCGCTCAAGACTCACTGCTGGTAGCAGGTATTGGGGCCGGCAATGTGTGTCGCCGGGAGGCCGTCGCGGCGATTTTGGTTGCTCTGTTGGGCATGATAAATCGTTCTCTTCACTAACTCTTAGCTCACTTCACTGACAGCATGCTCAAGTGGGGCTAACTCTGGAACATACAAGTTTTTAAAGATTTTTTATTTCTATTTCTCTGCTGGAAAAATCACGAGGAGTAGAAAGTATAGATCACACAAGGCAATTATTTGCCTGCATTTTCAAGTTGTGCAAATGCCTCGTGAATTTTGTGCAGATACTACAATTTTTAAAATTTAACCGCCATTTGTTGGTGAGTTTCGAGTTGTAATGCTAAATGCAATGTCAAATTATACAGGCGGACTGCATTTAAACTTTTGAGGTATTATTTAAAAGTATCTCATTGACGAAATAGACGTACGGCTTTCATTTTGTAATAAAGTTGATGAAGTTTTTTGGTAGTTTATTTGGAGAAACTGCCGAAGATGATTTTGTACGTTGGCGCTTCAAAATTTCACATCTTATTAGGTCATGCGTTCAGAAACACAGTGGGCTGTTGAGCGTGAAATTCTACAACATTTGTGATATATTTGGCTGCATATTTAATGATATAGCGTTCAAACTGCACCTGCTCACTAGTTACAGCATCACTTTAATAAATAAAATACAGGGGCGTAAAATCTAGAGTATATTTTCTTACGAGGTTTTCATCAATAAGCCCATTTCATAATTCAGAATATCATAATTATAACAGATTTTTTCACGCGCTACAGCATCAATGACGTCGTAATGTGAACATCGTTTATCAGCTCGGCTTCTCGCGGCCCATGTCGCCGCCTAATCAACGCTTTTGTCCCTCATCCTGACATAAGCATGTGAGAAAGTAGAGACATTAACGTGAGAAATTTAAGAATTAATATACTTATTTTTACCTTGAGTTTCATTTGTTTTTGCCTGTTTTACGTTTACTTTCCATTTACTTAACTCATTCCAGACACTAAATCGTGTTTTCTTAGTCGATCGTAATCTAGAACACTTAACGTAGCAATATAGTTGATTTCAAATAGATAGCAATATTAGTAAACTATATGATTTTCGTTTGTTGTTCATGCGCCACGTCAAAGTTAGCTCGATTGATCTCGTGTAGTGAGAATCAAAACAGTTTAACTTGTGATTTTATTTCCATACTGATATGAAGAAGTGTGAAGTCCTTCACCTTCACACTCGCACCTTCACACAGGTGTGCCGGGCTTCTATTTTTAATTCAAATACGAATTCGAAATTCAAAGACAATTTTTGAAAATTCAAGCACTTGTTTTTGAACAAGAAATTAAGTACTACTATAGTTCTAAGTATTTATTATACATTGGAATTGGGAAAGTGTTAGTGTAATGACTACAGATCTCTCAAAGATTAGGATAGTGTTTTGCCACTCGACAGACAAGCACGAAAGGATCTTAAACTGCAAGTTATTTTGCTGTGTGAAACATGATTGTAATTGGAGGTCGAACATACTTTATTCCGATACTGGTTATAAAATTGCTGATACGGGTGAGATAAAGGAACTGCAACGAAAGTTAACACAAGGTCAGTCGAAAGACAGGCAAAAGAATAATTATGACTCAGAGAACTGAAGTTGAGAATACATTTGTTGACATTTTAAAGTGAAACTTCACCGTTTATGTTAAAAATGACGCGTGATCACATTTACCAATAACATGCAGATTCCATTGCTTCTCGCTCGAACATTCAACTGTTCAGAAACTAACAGAGGAAAGTTGGGATTTTTTTATGGATTTTCCCGCATGGATATCAATTGGATGTTACGCAATGTAGTAATTACTCAGAGTTGCACATCTTTGACTTGGATTTTTTTTACGTGAATTTATTAAAAAAAATTAACAAAAAATACGATTGTTACATCATTTACTAGTACTTCCCTCTTGTATACGTTTTTATTCCTATTTTGTTCATTTTCTAAAAAAGAGTTTTTATTGAATAATACATGAAGGTTCAATGGTGTATAATTTGACGTTGCGGACAAATGTTTGAGTGACTTAAATCGTATTGAAAAAATAAAAACAGCGCTGCAAGCTGAATAGAAATTTAGGACTGTAATATTTTTTTGTAGAATTATACATGAAAATGGTCTGGACAAAAGCTGTTCTTATTAAGCAATTTGTTACACAGGATTTGATAAAAGGAACTTTCTACTGAATTACTGCAGCAGCATAAGAAATGTCTTTCTAGAATAAATATTCATAAAATAACTACTACAAACTTTTTAACGTGATTTTCTTTGAGTCTTATGGATCATAACACTTTACTTCTATTGTAGGGTGTTTTCGTATTTACCTAGATGATCGTATTTACAGTTTATTTTCCTGTATTCTATATAAGATATTATTTAATTACACACTATTGACATTGGTTCAAATATAGCCAGCCTCAGTACACGAGTCTATCTGTTGAGGAAGGTCCGTGTTCAAAGTTTTATTGTAGTTACACAGAGACACAATCATGGCCAACTTCCCCGTTACATATTTTTGGCAGCATGAACGATCACTTCTTCAAGTTCAAAAGCAAAATTTTGGTTTTTAAGAATGTATCGGACCTTTTCTCGTTTTTACAGAGGCTCTATAGCAAATTTCACTAAAAAACCTTGAAACAGGAATTTCAATTTTTGACTCTATCAAATCCATAAGTGTCGTCTTGTGCTTATCAAGATACTCGTGTTATTTTCCTAACTCACTCAAACTTAATGAAACTTTATTTATTTTGCTACTCATTCATTAAAGATGCCATAAAAATCTCAACAAGTTCAGTATATAAAATTAATTTTCACCGTGGGCTGTCAACATTTTTAACTGTTATAGCATCATTTCACACAGATTAAAATCAAATCATACGTATTTGCTTTGCGACTTAATAATGGAAGAACAGTTTTTCGATTTTAGCCTTATTACTCACGCAAAAAACACCTCACACAACTGCGCAAAAACTCACAGATGGATAGACAAGCAGTGACTGCAGAAGGCGATGGAGCGCTGCAACAGAGAGCTGCGTTATCTTATCACCTCCGTATCATCATCACAGACAATGCAAGATGAGCGAGAAATGGCCTACTCATATTCATGACGCTAGCTTGACCTTTGCTTCACTCTTTATTCTACTGAGTGTTCTTCTTCTTTAAGGAACAAACGTTGATATTTGTATGACACAGCACAGAAACCTCACGTTGGTATTTGCAGCGGTATATTTTTATCATTAACTTGCTTACTACTTTACTTCTTTTCAGAGTTAGATTCTCATTTAAAAAATAGGATGATAATAGTGTAATGAATTATTGAAAATTTTCTTTTCAGGGATTCCAAACTGCTCTGGAAGCTTTCCAATAAAATGGAATTCATTATCAGGGGTAATTTTACAAAACTCTCATTTACAAGGTTGTTAAAATTTTTGAATACTTTTAATTTAAGAATAATTACATTTAGTGCATTGGAGATGCATGATTTTAATCAACCTTGCTCGGGGATTGATTCACTGCATACAAACTTTTGAAAAATTCATTGCAGTTTTGCATTCTTACAAGAGTTAACGATAAAGTAATAATATTCATAGGTAAACAGTACTATTTTTGCATGTATTTAAAAGGATATGAATATTGAAATAATAATTATATTGCAATTTCTAATGCTACTTGACTTTTCTAGACATGGAGTTATGCCATAGCGGATTACCTTGAAAAATATTTTTGCCACTCACTTCATACACTTGTTCAATATATAAAAATGATCAATGAGTGAAAACATTCCTTATTTGTATTCTAAGACTAATAACTTTTCTCATATTTTGATGCACGTGTTCTTCATCCAAACACTTCGCTAGAGATTAAAATAATTTGTTTCTGGACTTATGAAGGGGTTTCTATCGCTAAGTTAATCTCTTAATATTACTATCGTTGTAATGTATGTATCATATTATTTAATCAAACTTTCTACTAGTTACTGAAATTACTGAGATCAAAATCAACTATTAATTTCATCATTATTTTTGCGTGCTCAACGTACTGGGTTCATCAAGTGTAAGTGAAAGTTCTTTCATGAGAGAAAATATTTACTATTTATGAGGCTAGAAATTGTTTTATTTTATACTTGACAAAGCGGCTGATTTGTGAGATCTCTTTTTGTATGCAAAATACATATATAGGATACTCAAGCGTGAAACTGAGAAGTCTCTCAGTAAATATTTTCTCTTGGACAATTTTAATTTCAACAAACAACCCTGATGAGGCAAGGAAAAGTAAACATGTCTACATGTTTGTATCCTACAAATTATACTTAATGAAAAACTTCACGTGGGGATATTTAACTCCAGAGTTTGTAGGTTCATGGCCGCCTGACTCAGGCGGGATCAGCAAAATGCTCCAATTCATTACTCTGGGCTGTTACTTTGTACCCTTGAATTGCTTCTTGTGAATGGTAGGCAGTGTGCTGGCATAGTGCCAGCTGGGTAACGAACTACACGTGATAAGAGGCAGCAATGACAGTGCCAGGATGTGATGCTTGCGAAATGCAGACACCAAAATGCATCTGCTTCAAAGTTCAACGCAGCTGCTTAGAGAAGACGTTGCTCCCTCTAGCGTCTCAAAGGCAGATTAGAAAATCGAAATACAGTTCTCTTTAAAGTATCTGATTACTCATAAACTGTAAGTTTGAATGAAAGTATTCTGATTACAAAGCGTATTCAGTACATTTGGAAAATAATGATAGAATCTAGGAATGCTTTAATTTTAAAAGTGATATGAATCTTTACCCAGGTCTGCAAATACAGGCGGATGAGGGCACGTAAAGCTATGCCAGTCAGTGGCAGTGCGACTCTGGTCGCAGCTGCAAAAGGTGTGTTTGTGTTTACGTCTTGTGTATAAATACAAAAGGTTTCAGTATCTCAGTTACTCAGATAATAAAGAAACGTGGGGAAAAATGTATTTCTTTGCTAGTTTTATCAAAACAGTTGTGGCCACTAGATAACTTAAGATAAAAGGTTGACCTTGAAATGCAGTGTATAAGAATTTTGCGGTCTGAATCATTGAATATTTTACTTTTTTGCAATAAACTGTGTATCCTAATCTCTCCTGAAACATTTGAGCTAATTTTACGCCTCTTCTTCATAACTTGCAATTATCTTGACAACACAATTTTGTTTTTGGACGTGATAGAATGACGCAGAGAGGTTTCCATGACAACCATGGTGACGAACTCAAGCTGTGAATTTGAGTTCGTCTCCATGGTTGCCTTCTACTGTTAAATAAATTGAAGATACACCGCACGTAGATATTGATAATTTAGGTAATATAGATTATCATGAAACAAATAAGAAAGAAAAATAGGGAACTGTATTGTGATTTTAATGTAGATGTAGAGTAAAGTGCGTATCGTCAGCCAGAAAGATCATCAGTTAGTGTTTCTCCGTTGGCAGACACTAGATAAAGACATAGTTAAATCTCATGTCATATGTCCGTAGACTTTTTTAAAACATGTTCCTTCTACAGCTGTTTACCTTCTACGGACTCGCTCATAAGAGCTCATATGGGAAAACCGCACATCATTGTATGTATTCCTGACTAAAGACACTTGGTTATGCTCACTTGGGATTGGAGATTGCACACACAAAGTACAGTGATTGTGGCGACTCGCTTGATTGGTGAGACAGATGCACGTGTTCTCAACAAGAGACTAAAGAAGTATTCGTCTACATCAAAATTAATTCGTGAAATATTGCAATGAGCTTCAGAAACCTTGCTATTGAAATCATTATTAAGTATACGTTTTTATGATGGTTTTACAGTGGCACCAATTCGAAAACAAGTGACACACGTGATCATCCGTAATGCTAGTAAGATGCTAGTGATTGCACAGAGAATTTCACATATAAACAACAGACAAAATATTGTCATGAAAAACACCCATAATTCGATCGAATAACAACGAAGAGTTTTACCAAGAATAGGCAATGAATTATGTGTTGTGAAAATAAATGTTGAATTACTTTTAATCGAAAATTAGACAAGAAATTTCTATCATGAATGTATGAAGACATTATAGCAGAATATATATTTACCATCGATTTTTAGCAATTAACTAGCTATATATATTTTAGACTCTTGAAAGTAATAAAAAAATCATTGCTGGTGCGGATCAGAAATATAAATTTTAAATGTAGATCTTAGGAGATTATAAACACAAAATGTTCTCTGGCCGATTGAGCTGTAATGTTTACACGGGGTTCCACATATCCCAACGGGAGAGTAAAGATTCGAATGAAAAACTTTAATTATAGTGAAACACAATGATGCTGTTTTTTGACAATTAAATAGAAGGCGACAAGTAATCCGCTCACACCGAATATAAACTTTACAGACCATGGATGAAGTAGTGGCATCGGAGTCCAGAACCTCCAAACCTGTGGAGGAAGTCCAACCCACGGATGCGGCGGACCAGACTGTGGTTGAGCCTCCAGCTGTGGAGAGAGCGGCTCCTGCTGGGGAGCTGATCATAAAAGATGTCCTGCACCTCATCGACATGGACTCAGAGGCCATGTGTATGCAACACATAGAGTGTAAATGAGATGTCTATTTTACAAGAACAACTAAACGTACTTAGTTCTTTATTAGCGTTATGGCAACATATTTATTTGGTGTTCCACGGACAGCAATTTAAATTGTCATTCAGTTGTTGCAGTTAAACTCGAGAGTTGGAGGTAATTTCCGACATGTTTCGTGCAAAACTTTTCATTGGTATTCAAGATTGTTTAATATTTTAACTACGATGAAAGTTAAATTATGGTTACGATTAGGTTATAAAGTTTCTTATCATTGACGAGAATATTACACATTTCTTACCGTTCTTCTCACTCTGAAAAAATTAATGTCAAGAGATTTAATGAATTTTAGCTTTAATGAAAATATGAAACAACAAGTTTAGATTAAACAAACATTTACACGCGCCATGAAGCCCTGAAATTACTCATTTTTTGTCAAAGATTTGTTAAGTAACGTTAACATAAGACTCTGGTCACAGTTGGTTTTGTGGTAGGTATTGTTTTTTTTTGTTTTACGATAAAAACAATTCAAATTCATGTTAATCATGCACTGTAAACGTACATTAACATCATTCGGGGAATGTCATCTCTGGGTCTCAATATTCAATTCTTGATATAAACTTTGTTTCCAGCGAAAATTAAGAATGCCATTCAATTATTGAAGTCTTCCAACGTTCTTCCAATGGTGTGATTAATACAAATCCAAATAGTTATCTCAGAATAATTGAGGTACAGATAATTTAGTTGTAGGTACCTTAGAAAGCAGCGTAAAAACTTGTCAAAACTTAGCGGTCTAAATGAGTAAGTGCTTGTTTGATCTCATTAACACCAGTTACATAAATACTTAAACATTATAATAAAGAAATGCCAATGTTACATAAAATGCAGCGAGGCACGATTCATCCAAAAAGTGGTCAATTAAGTGGTCAAGCTTATGAAATGAGAACACTAACCGCTGTTGAGAGATAGCAGTGTAGGGTGCAATCCACTGTGTAGTTCCTTGTGACAGTCTTGCTACGCCTCCAATGTGGCATGTCAGGAGATAACCTGTCCGATGATTTAATCGAGGCTCTGTGCGTTCTTCACTGTACTTACGAAGGTAACACTGTTTAAATTTATTGTAAAAAACTATTGATATTTTGTAAAGTAGCTCTACAAGCATCAAGGGCTCTGATCTAATAGAATTATTGAAAAAGTGAGTGATAGGAGAAAAACTGCTTGGCAGCAGTGACAAATGTGCCGTGTGTTTGACTAAACAACGTCTGAAGTATCAGATTGTACTGTTATAATTTAATTGAATTTTAAAAACTTGTTTAGTAATATTACCTTAAGCAAAATCTCCTCAGTTATCTGCTAAAATTTACTGAAGTGTCATTGCAAGGATTTTCGAAAGTTGCGAAAAATTAGTTATTATATCTTAATAAAAAGCTGTACCCGTAATGAGTAGAGCTGCATAAATAGTCAGGTTTTCGTCAAATTTAAGGTTTGCTTTTAATGAGATTATTTCGATGTTAGGGTTAGCGTCTAATGTGTTAACTACGTAGATTTATTAAGCGAATAGCAATATCTTCCATTCTTCATTAATTGTTATACTCATTTACCTCTGAGGAAAACAGAGATACTATATAATAGGGAGGAAGAGAAAACTCGTTTAATATTTGTATGGTAAATTTTACTATTCATCAAAACGTTGAACGCATCAACTGCCAAAAAGCATGACGGCTTAGAAAGCTTAATATCCCTATACGCAAAATTTCATTGTTCCCTTGCACAGCTAGGGCATGCCATTCTTGAGTGAATTCATTGCAAGAGGATTAAAAAGCCTTGAAATTTATGTGACTGACAACGTTTATGTCTGACATATGATGCTGACTGGCATGGACGAGTTCGAGATGGTCGTCAGCTGCCGCCCATCTGCTAGTTATTGTAACGCATCCTTCCTGCCAACGACCGCCATGTGGGCCCTTTTTTACACCAGAGGCGTTACATATTTCAAGTTTTACTCGAGTTAAAGTGATGTAACATTATCTCTTACAATGATAAACGTAATTCATTCCGATTACGTATGGCATCGGCTAAATTAGCGACCAAGTAAATATTTAACGAAATATTTAAGCTCTGAAAATTTCGTTCTACCGTTTGCAAGCTTGGGTGAGCAAATGTAAATTAAATGGCTTAGGGTTCCACATCCTCTTGGGCTACACGTTTGCGCAGGTCCTGGTCGAAGTCTTCCAACGTAACTTAAAACGCTGCTTCGGAACTTAGCTGCTGCTCTTTCTCAGGATGTAAGAGCTTCGACTTACCCTGCAGTTCCGGTCAAAGTTAAATAAACTGTGATGAGTGATTAACTGACTACTTATCCCACTACAACCTTATGGTGTCGGACTGAATAATAAATGGTGAAGAATGTTTTACCGCTGATACTGTTTTCTATTGGAGCTAGTTAAAAACGAAGTAAGATAGACATGAATACGCACAGCATATGTATATCTCGCAGGATATACAGAGTTGAATTTAGCTTCATCCCCACAAGCGTTGAGAAAATTTCATACCTAGAAACAGTTCCTGCAGTTAAAATTTTGGTTTAAAAAAAGAAAACCTTGCATATAATGAGGAAAGAGATATTTCTCATAAAATATATATTTTATTTGAATGTTTACGGATAAACCATGTCACTCAAATTTAACAAAATCGCACATAAATAACTTAAATTTAAATTAATATAGACAATATTTGCATTAATTCAAAACACCACGAATAGGTAATAAAATTCTCACTATTTTCATATTAAAACGCCACAAAAAAGTTTATAGAATTCTTAAAACGGACTAGAAACTAAGGGGTGGCTGGAAACTATCAATATAATAGAATATGAAGGATGCTTCGCCCGTATGTAAATTCGGAGTTGCTTCAGAATTCTCACACATAGATCCCTAATTCATTCAAAGTTATTGTTTAGCCATCTCGCTACCGTTGGGTTTACATGTCCCAAACAAACTTTAAAAATCATTCCCTTTAGTCCCATATTCTAAATGTTTGGCTTTAAATTAAAACTAATCAAAAATCGAAACTAATCAACAAGAATAATCCGCACGCATACTATACGTAGTTTGTTTGTTATCTGTTGTAGTATTAATGTTCAGATTAACGGAATAGAACTCTGGTCAGTTTTGTGATTACAAGCACACCGTGACCAATAAACTGTAACAATTAACTAAAACACTGCACACAATCGTTACGGCAGCAACAAATAAGTCGCGTCTCCACATCGGATGTTATTAATAAAAACATTATCCTGTAAACAAGTTAGCATTCGATGCCTTTGTTTTTAACAAACCAGTATTAATTCAAATAAGATAAAATACTGCATCACATAACACGTAAAACAAAAGTTTTTTCTCAGTTTTCTTTTCATTCACGTACACTTCAAACAGAATTGTGACGGGAGCGCAGTAAATAGACTGAGCGTGTGCCATAAACATATTACTATAGAGAGCTTTAAACCACTGGCTTTGTGAGAAGAGTATAGATGATATATAAAATTCTAAGTTCACCACTCACGAAGGATAAAGAGGTATTTTGAACCAATTCTACTGTGCATTCAAACCACGCTACTTTCTCATAGGACATAGACTGGAAACCATTCGAAATGATACAGCGGGCGAATATCTCTGGTGGAGCAAGAACTGGCTGGATAGGTGCGTCAAGTCATCAATATCTGTTTGTAAAACGTGCCATACCTTTTTTCTCCACACTCGATGAAAAGCAAGGGTGAGCAGAATATTAAAGTACTGTTTTAGATGTAATGACTAAATTTCGATACGATAACTCAAACAAGTTCAACGATCTCGGCGACTGTGTAGAAGGAGTTAACTTAGCTAAGCTGAGTCCAACTTCGACCCGGGTTTAACCGCGTCAGCAAGACGCACTCTTCTGACGATAACACCAATAATGCTGCCGCACTAATCGTAAATCAAAAAGCCCAACACTGTACAAAAGAAATAAATAAACTATGTATTACTTGAGCCATAGTTGTACGAAAAATACACGCCTTTACATCATTTAATAAGCAGGTTCGGCAAAAAGGTCAGACACACGGTGCAAGAAATAGTAGCTGAATATTTCTGATAGAGTTCCAATATTGAGCTTTCCAAAAAGAGTAAAAAAACACACAATAGCAGTTGTTGCCGAACCGTGGTAGTAATCGTTGCCAAATGTGCATGACAGTTGCTAGTTTTATTCAAAACATAGCGTGAATCCCGCCAATTCATTCATCTCTGCATCTTGAAAATTGGGCATTACTACAGGCGTAAATTAAACGGACTGTTCAAGAAGGTTTTTGGCCCATCAAACTGCCTCACTCGTCAGAAAACACTCCTTTACGTCTGAAAAAAATCACTCATCAGGAAGTACTTTGTACGGGTTGAGGATGCGGTTAGGGTCCATGAGCAGTTTGATCTGCTTCATGAGGCTGACGGCCGACTGATGCTTCGAGAAGTGAATGTGGTTGCGCTTCTTGAAGCCGAGGCCGTGCTCTGCACTGATGCTACCTCGCGCTGCCGCCACTCTCTCGTACAGCCACGGCTCCAGCATTGAGGCCACCTCCTGTACAGATTTATTACAGTAGAATTAGGTATCCTACCATCGTGAATGCTACACAACAGACATGGAATACCACCAAGCATAGAGCCAGAACGCATACACACCTGGAGGGCTCGCTGAGCTACGATGAACTGCTTTGAGCCGGTAAAGTAATATAAATACAGAAACAATAATAGTCAAGTAGAAGCAAGACTACAGAAAACAGTTACAAATCAACAGTGAGTTATAGTGAAAAGGAAGCAAAATACTTAAATGGGAATGAACCGATATCAACCATTTTAACAATAATCGAGAGTTAATAATAAGAATTAATTAATAATAAAAATTAATTAATAATAAGAATAATAATTTCACCTCAGGGCATAATTGGGAGTTTAATGAGCATCAAAGAATGTAGGTTAATACTCAAATATGCAATCCTGTCAAGAACGTTTAACTCGCACAACTTATTTCCAGTTGTCAGCATGTAGGTGAATCTTTAGCAATGCAATCATAAGCTCCATGAAGCAGGACCTGGTCGTAGGATGGCACAGAGACGTTGAGGTGTAAATTGCCGTCCCCGAGATGGCCGTAACCGCAGCACCGTGTCACCCTGTCTCCGAGATGGGCCTTCGTTTGCTCCACCAGCGAGTAAAACTCAGCAAGAGGCAGCGAGATGTCCTGTCTGGAGAGAAAATGAATATAAAGTATATTCTATAAACACTCAGGAGTGGTGTTTGGTAACTCGTAAATGTATAGCCAAAAAAACGGATGCAGAAAAGAAGTTGATACAATGAAATGATTTAAAAGTGTAACAACTTTAGGGCTAACTGTAAGGCAAAAGGAAATTTTTTCTTTCAAATTATTCAATAATACTAATTTTTCCAGCAACTCTTTTTCTGGATGCGATGCACTAATGAATGAGTTCACTTTAAGAAGTTGAACAAGATTTTATCTTTTCTTATACTCTCTTTCTTATTCTTATCCAACTTTTTCTAAGTTCAACGTGTAACACCGGAAACATCGTCAGCATCTATGATTCCAGATTCTCATCGGAAGAAGATTCAGGCCTAGCGAAGTGAGGAACCTTAGATGCAAATTACTCTTGTTTTATCAGCTTCACTTGAGGGTGCAGCCTTGATGAAATGACTAACGGCGGTTTTTTCAATGACTTTTGGCCTAATGCAACAATGAATGCATGAATGTCGTTGTAATAATTTCTTATTTAATTTTATTTTACCCTCATTCCACAAAAACCAATGCAACATGATTTCTTAAGAATCTCTTTGGGTTTTTTCTAGTTTTTGTTTTCTGGTGGAATTTACCAGTTTTGAGGTTCTATCAGTTCAAGGGCTACCTCGTCCACGTCTATTCTTGACTTGTTCTGTCTCTTTGAATTGCTTCAACGTTCTCCAGACGAGCATTTTGTTAACTTTTAAGATTTTAGTAATATCAGCTGAGTATCTTCTCTTTTTATGCGACTCTACAATAGCTAATTTTTGCATATATCATTAATCATTAAAATAAATATTATACCTGAAAAACATAGTTTCGTTAATACACAAAAATTGTAAATAAATGAAAATAAATGTTGGTACAAACATTGATTTTGCAATCGAATGTAACTATAATTATTGAACAACCTGTATAAATACAAGAATAAGGTGATATAAAGAGAAATGGTAAAATCTCGTTTGTCTAGATCTTTTTGAAAACTACCCCAGGGCGTATAACCATGACCCACTCACTTGAAGACATATCCCTCGAGTAAAAGGGCCTCTGCAATTCTCTCCCTAAGCTCCCACATCTTGTTCATGCGTGAAGGCTCTGTGGCAAGTGTTCCATCCATCACCCCGTCCTGCTGCATGCACAGCTCCAAGAAAGCCTCAAGCTTCGCCTGGTCGTGCTCTGCCCTGGAGCCTGGCCAAGAACGCTTCCAGGTTAGTGGATATGCATGAATACGAGTCCTCAACATATAAGCTGGAAGTGAAGCCAAGTAATAGTAGAAGTTACGTCAAATAACTTCAAAGTGGGGTAATAACTCTCTCAAAAGAACGCAGAGAAAGGCGAGGCACTTAGTCTAATCAAGGTAGCAAGATCACTCAAGTTAGTTATTTCATCATAAGAGATCAACAAGAGCTGAAAGCACGACTGATTACAACCAAGTGAAGATTTTCGATGAAGTATTTTTCTCGTGTCTGAATTTCACAGAGATGCTACGCCTCAAACTTAGTAGAGGTCGAAAACATAATGGAAAGAAATTCAATCGTGATCATAATCAATGGCCTATTGTACCTAAGTACCATGGTACGTATCTGTCGCAACAGACAGTGCCTTCAGAGCTCACCGGATGTTTCTAAGAGAACGTAGCACGGTGCAGCACTGACGGGGCACTTCAAGTTGAGGTTGTTTACCACGCACTCCATCGCAGATTCATCGATGAATTCACACGAGCTCAGAATTTCCCCCAGCATGGACTTGGCGTGACTGGCAACGACTAGGGCAGTAGAGAAACTGTTCAGACTCAGCATCGCCAGACTGATTGCTTGCGGCCGCACCGGGCACTGTATAGCCACCTGTACTGGCAAACATCATGGTTTCATGCAAAGCCTCAAGTAAGTCATAATCTACTGTACGTTCCAGGTTTATTATGATACGTTATGTATGATTGAGATGTATCCATAAATCTTCTGTTGGAGGTAATAACAAGCTGTTTATTTATAACTGGTAATTTAGACTGTCTATCTTGTATAGCAATTTCACACCTATCTCGGTATCTGAAAAGCTACGTCTTTATTTCCTTTCCAACACAAGGCCAGTTGCTCTTCAGATTGAATGTAGCAAATGAGTCTTATGCAGCTGTTTGATGGTAGGAAGAGTGAGGAATTGGATTAACTCGAGAAAATGAATACAGGCCAAAAACGCGAACTTTGCATTGGTATCTATAAAACAGGTGTATTTTCTTTCCCATCATGGTACAGAAAAGGACTAATATTTAGTGTAAGTCATGAAAAACGGCACCTTCAGAAAGAAGAACAATATTTGTGATGCATTGCCTACGCTATTAGTACACTCAAGTAGAAGTTGTCCTATTAATTTACATTAAAGGTTCTCATCAAAAAGTATCTAACGTCAATACCTCAACGATGGCACAGGACATAAGCCTGAGAAAAGACCGACAATTTGGGAGACACTGAAGATGCTCACAAATTAAAATACTTGAGTAGAAAAGAAATGCCTTCAATACCTTGGTAATGATACCAAGCGTGCCCTCAGAGCCAATGAGAAGGTGCTTGAGGTGGTAGCCCGTGTTGTCCTTTCTCAGGGTCGACATACAGTCCAGCACCGACCCGTCTGCAGTCACTGCCTCCAGACCCAGCACAGACCCCTGCAGGCTGCCGTAGCGCAGTAAGCGTAGACCACCTGCAGGGCACCATGCACTCTCTAACAATTGATGGATTCAATTTTTGGGTAATAGTGTGAAGATGTTCTCATTACCGATGAAATTAGAGTAGAAATTTAGAACTCAGTTGTGTTTTAATGAGAAATTATGAAATGGATGTTGGTAATCAGTGAGCATTCAGTAATGAATGAGTGCTCAGAAATCTCGATGCATAACATGCAATAATATTAATCAATACTTATTGAGTTTAGCCCCGCCTACCAGAGCACCTGACGTGCTAACAGGTCTGTATACATGATCTCTCATAGCTGAAGAGCACACTTGGCAACGCAACCGTAAAAACAAGTCTCTTTCAATATTACGATGAACTTTTTGATTCAAGTCCTGACACATTAATGTCATCAAGAGATTGTCATTGATAAATATAATTAATAGGAGGAAATAGTGAACAAATAGACCTTCGGGTCTTAAAAAGGCTACATTTTACCCGAAATTCTTTTTCTTGATTAGGGCTCATTGATTATTTGTAAGCTTTGACTGAGGAAGATTGAGGAAAAAACAAAAAAATTCTTGTGACCCGCTCCTAAGCTTAGAACAATTAAACATGAATCTCATCTTCTTACTATAGTTTAAAACGGATCTTATTTCCATTCTCTTTCAATCAATCAGTATTGCATTAATTGGTTTTACTTTCAATTAGTCCTGCATCATTAGTAAAATGATTTCGATCTTTTCCAGCCAGTACTGATTGGAGGTTGTTTCAAATCTCTCGTAACGAAACTCACGTCGCACAAAATGACAGCACAACTTCTCGTACACGCGTCAGTCATTGATGATTACCTGGAGGGTTTTGGTTGCTTGCTCGTAGCTTCTTTCTAAAGTTGAATAGGAACTCGACACAACTTACCAGCGTTGGTAGCAACGTTGCCACCGACATGACAGCTGCCCTTGGCGCCCAGGTCGAGGGGCATCATTAGGCCGTGCTGCTCGAGGTGCTTGTCCACTGCCTCAAGCACGCACCCTGCCTGTGATACAGTGGCTTCAGTCAAACTCAGATCATAGTTGTGGTTTTTACACACGCTTCAGGAGGATTACTGGAAAGCTAGGGTTGACTTTGTGTTCATCCTCCTGTACAGGTCACTATTTAGACGTTACAGTAAAAGATCTTAATAAACTGTTGCAATCAGGGTGTAACTGCTAATTATTCAATAGGGATAGAAACGAATGTCAAAACATACATCTGGTGCAAAATAACAATTACATTTGTTTTTCGATTTTTTTAAATATCCTCAGAATGCAGAAGCTTTCAGGTTAATAACAATTTAAGAATTTTAAGTTTAAGCCATTAGAGCAAGCAACATTCTGATAAAAAAAAGATACATACAATCACTTTGTTCATGTTAATCTAAAACAATATTGCATCTTTGCAATAGTTAGTGCAAAAAATTACTACGATATGTAAAGCACTGTCCATAAGGATTTTTCATGGTGAAATTTTGTTTCTCTACTTGCTAAACACATGAGAATTATGGGCTAAAAATCCACTTCACATTACATATGTGACAGCCAGTGAAACTAAAGACCAACAGACCTGACAGACGACGGCACCACTCAGCAAGTCAACGCTCTCAATCTTAGACATGAGTGCCATGGAGATCACGACCTCGTCAAACACAGGCACACTGGCCCCCACCAGACTCGTGTTGCCCCCTGTGTGAGACATCTGTCATTAGTAAAGAAAATTCATGACAAGACTAGCATACATTTTTGAATAAAAATTACAGACAAGAAAGTTGAAGATACCTTGAGGACACACGGCAAGTCGTCTCTGGTTGCAGTGCTGCAGCAAGGCTGACACCTCCTCAGTGGAGTGTGGCCGGAGCACCACACTGCTCTCACCACGCACCATCCCTGTATGCATTCAATACATCAAAATTGAGAAAATTGTTTACTTTTGATCAAAAACCTTACACAGATAACATCCTCAATTAAGTCTCATAATGTCAAAGTGGATCAGTTGAATTATCATTATAATGTTCACAGAAGTTTTAAGAGCTTTGAAGTAATGTATCTGCATTGAATAATATAAGATATTAGTAAACTAGAAATGGGGGGATTTCAGATGCGTTCTATAGGTTAACACCACACCATCTCAGATTTGCACAAATATAAGCTTACAGGGTGTTTTTGGCCAGGAAAAAATCTGATTCTACAAATTTCAGTAGTTCTGGTCCCATGTTACAGCCAGATGACAACTAAGATGACTCAACATAAATAGAAGTTATTTACAAACAATAAAATCAGTAAGCTCACGCAGCCAATCAGTGTTGTAGCTCTCAAGATCTGACGTTAGGACACAAGATTCTCCTACGATGGATCTGAAGAAATCCAAGTCTTCAGAAGTGATGGAGCCATAAGCACCTCTCTGCACTGGGTATCTGGATTCAATACAAAGGAAATAGTTCAGTAATTTTTCCTAGTCTTTTAACTTTAGAATGGTAACCTGGGTGATTCCTCCTTTATTGCCATGTTTTTCATGCTTCTGAGATAGAATATTACCATTCTAGGGTTAAAGACTCAGTACAAAAAATTTCAGTGCAACACACAAATGCAAATCAGTGTCTCATACACTGTTCAAGAAGTTTTGGTTTTTGATAGTGAGAGCATTATATACTCAGTCAAGATTATAATTTAACATTATCACCAGAGAATATATTTCATTTCATTCATCATTAGAACACAAAAATTAAATATATGGAAATATGAATGCACCACACCTTGTGGAGTTCTTAACTGGTAGTGTAATTGTAATAAAATAAAAGCATCTTGCAGACTGACATTGTCCTATCACATAACAATAATGATTCATTAAATCATTACTTATACTTTTATCTTTCATGAGGTTCTACATTTATATTTATAAGAATAGGTTGTCATAATTCTAGAAGTAATAACCACCAAATCCAAGTATCTCATATGGAAAAAATTAAAAGCAAAAATTTGTAATTTAAAATATTCATTTCAGATAAAAACAAAGAAGACATAATCTTGAATAAAAAAGAGCATAAATTACTCACCTCTTGTGAGTCAACTCTACATCATCTGTAGAAAGGCATTGTGAAGATGAGAATAATCGCCGAGCAGTTTGTACTTTGTATTGAGGTAGCTTCTTTGCCTCAAGTGAAACTGGAAATGAAGATGCAGGTCTTGCACTAACTTTATTTAATAACGTTCTACAGCGATAGGTTACCCTATACCTTAAAGGCAAGGAATGCATCCTAGACACTAAATTCATATTCTAGATTTCTGAGGAAAACAAACAAATATTGTATATGAAATTAGAAGCTTGTATACAGATTAATTTTTTTTAGCTATCTTTAATAATGAAAATGCAAAAAGCATTCCGGTACAATTTTTATTAGCTGCACTGGTGCAGCATGGTCGCCATCCGATAAGGGTCATCTACAACAGTACTTCCAAATGACAGCACACAACATAAGGATAAAATTTTTGTCGCTATTGTTATAGCTCAATTCACACGTCCAATTGGTCCTTTAATTGTAAAAATACGTATATAAACCAGACAACTAAAAACAAACTATCCGAACGCTGTAGTGCACAGATGCGGAAAGCATCTTCCTCCGGCAGTCAGTTACAAACAAACCGTAGGCAGTGTTGTTTATCGGTGAACTGTTTCACGTAAAACCTTGCTGTTTGTGAATTTAGCATCAAAAATACGATTAAATATAGGAAACATCAACGTAAGTAGTTACGAGTAACCGTGCAACTTAAAAAAGTAAATATGAGACTATTTTATTCAATTTTTCATGAGGCCAACATGGTAAAATAGCTGTCAGCTGATCGAACTTCGGAGTCCTGTGTAAATCCGTTTATTTCAAAATGTTTAAAATTCCTAAAAATTTCAGGGAAGGATTTACTCAAATTGAATTGTATGATATTTTTATTCTGCACCGGAGTAAGAAATTGTGAACTTTTGTACTTGAAATAGGTAAGAAGCTCAACATAATGTTAATACATAGAATATTCTTCATTGTTGTGTACGCTTTTCTTCTATGTCGCGTTTATTTGAAGCTTCGGAAACTTATCCATATAGCCTAAGGTTAGAAGGTTGGTTGAGTTTTTCCTTTGTTTTCAAATTCTACAACTTGTAAAAGAGAATAAACTTCAAATATTTAACAAGGGATGGAGAGAGTTACTGTAATTCATGATTCTATGAACATTTTAATATATTCCATATATCTTTACAAATTCTACTCTCCTAGTTATTTGTGTGTGTCATTGAGAGTCTACGATTAGTTGCTAAGGTCTGCCCAATTCAATATGCTCATGCTTATTGTGGCCCTACTTAAAAGTGTGGATACGTGCTTGGATCATATTTAACACATTCATTGCGGCTGCCTAGCCGGTGCAAATCTTTACTTTGTACATACAGTCACTAAAAACCTTTGAAAAAATTACAGAACCTAACCTGAGTGACCCACCGGTGGGTCATACCGCAATGAATGTTTTAAGAAACACGATGTGAGCAAAATTTGTGCAAGTTTAAATAATTTAAAATATTCATGTCGTCTTATAAAGTACAGTTATTTTATTTTTTGACTATATTATAACGATGATTACGTGACTTGAACAACCAGTAATCAAATGTTGAAACATGGGAAAGAACAATGCATTTGAATCTAAGTACTTTTTTGTTGTTTTAGTTTAACAAAGAAGCTCAAAGGTGTTGCTAAAAAGTTGTTCATGCGTGTTCTCATACTGTGATTACGCCTAGAAAATTATATAGAAAACGCATGTTTGCTCCTCTAATTCTTTGAACGTATGCTAACTATAAAAACTTTATGGTATTAGTTTTTACATTGTGTTCTTCCAAATGCTGTTTTAATAAACTCAGGGGCTAGCGTGCTGTGATGAATCTTATTAAAAAGGGGAAACTAGCTACGGGCGGGGTAGGGAGCGGCTGAGTTATTTTAATTAGTGTTTATCGTGTACAAAGGTTGCTCTTTCATCGTTTTACTATAATTTCTTATAAAAATAGACAACACTGGACATAATGCGGATAAAAACATCTATTACAGAGTAAGCAAAATTATTGTCCCAAATGTTGTGAATTTTTAAAATCATACCGATGTTTCTTCACCACTATTTTTGTTGTTTTCTAGGTAAATGGAATAAAAGTTGTTTATTATTAGTTCCCTTATCTTATTTCCCTACCTATTTGTCTCTCTATCCGTGAGTGTCTTTTTATTTCATTTTTCCATTTCCACCCAATTGTCAGAATGAATCCTCCTTCATTTTTGCAGTTTTTATTTTTTGGACGCGATTCTCGTTCATACTCTTTATGTAAATTTTCTATGAGGCTTCTTACTCACCTTCGTGTACTGTAATGACCCTCAATTGCATAAGAATAATCTTTACTTCAATCTTACCATTTTACTGCCTCCTTGCAATGTATTTTCCTACGTCTGTTTTTAGGTTTTTCTCAAAATTGAAATGTGCTCGTCCTTTTCAATTGCTAATTTGTCACTTTTACCATCTGAACGTTATTTTATCTGAATCTCAACTACTGTCGTGTTTGTGCACCTCCAAACGATACTAGCGTTCATGTACCCTGCATTTTCTCTAAGGAATTGTTGAATAACTAATCTTAGTTATCCTTTCCACCTAGCCATGTGGAGGCTCCAGCTACAGTCGACTCGTCTTGCCATCGCATGGAAGGTGTTCGCATAACGTGTGCAGCTTTACTCCCACGCCTTGTCTTCCTAAATTGAGTCTTTCAGGGAGCCCATGTTTCAATTTTCTCCCCCTCGTCGCTTCTTTTTTTCTTTATTTATTGGAACTTTCCATCATCTTTCCTCTAGTTTTTCCTCTCTTCGTCTCAGCTCGTATCTTCATGTTGTGTATCTACTTTTCATGGATGCTCTTTTGTCTACTATTTCAGTCTGTTTCTAATCATTTTACAATCTCTCAGAGCGTATTTCAGCTTTCTGGTATTCTATTTTAAAATTGTTCAATTTCTGTTCATTTGTTCTAGCTCCCTTATCGCATTCAACCATTTCAAAGTTGAGGCTGTACTCTGCGATACGTCGAAAGGTTTTCCGTATTATGTTTAGCCTTCTCCAATTTTTCCTTTGAATTTTACTCCTTTCCGCGCGTCGTCTCATTGAGATCTCATTTGCATCCCCATGTTTGCACACCATGCTGCATCTCATCTACTCGCTTTGCTTCAAATTTTACGCCTCAGTGAGATGCATGTGCAACGCCGGCACCTTGTCTCATTTAGCTGGACGGGCTGAGCTTGTGTTCCTCAAAAGTGCTTCAAATTGATCCTCTGTGAGCTCGTAAGAAAGGACGTCCTGCCGAGGCAATCGAGCTTCGATACTCCCACGAGCTCCCGCGGTCTCGAGAAGTATCATTTATTGGAACTAGATCGCTGAATACGCAACAATAGAATTGGGGGATTTGTTTGTTTAGGAATCGTTGTTATATGCCAAAGTAGGACGTTGTTTGGTACACAGTATTTCGACGATGTCAATGATGAAATATACGGGCTTCACAAGCACTACACCTGCTGTTACGATCGAAAATTAGTGGTAACATTTATGAGAACTTGCATGTTCTCAAACTGTTCAATCGTAGTTTCGACTGTCAGTTTTCGTTGAAAAATAGGAATGGGATTGTGAATTGATCTCCTCGTTACTTAATTTATCTATTTTAAAATCATGTTAGGCTCTGCGTTTTTTAGTATATTCGCCGCTAGTTTTGCATTCGTTGATTGGTTACTGTGTGACAGATTACCTGCGTCATTATCACCTGCAGCACACTACTGAACAATCAATTCATATTTAATATTACCTGCAAGACATGACTGATAAATGACCTAATCTTTATTATTACCTGCAAGAGACTACTGAACAATCACTTAATCTTTATTATTACCTGTTGGAGCTAAAAACTTGTCGATTCAGTCCTAGAAGTACTTGATGTTAACTATTTAATGAATCTTACGTGGAAGTCTGGTGCTGGAAATTTTCCATGATAAAAATGTTACATGAGAGTACAAGCTTGTTAAGCTAATTATGATTTTAATCTTTGATGAGTCCCAATTTCATGAGCGGGGCTCCGTTAGGGTAACTATTTTTAATGAGGTTGAAAATACGTTACGCATGGAGACAAGAAATTAGGGAAGTAATTTGGGCTGTTGAAGGGGATGTGTGGAAAAAAATAGGCGTAAAGAAATAGAGGTCTGGTGGTGTGATGTATTAATATGCCCATGCGAAAACTAATTAATGAACCTCAACATTATCATACAAAGATGGGCTCGAGTTAGGAGCACAAGAGAAGAAAGCTATAAATAAAGTGTCCATGGGATGAGAAAGTATAAAAAGTTTGAAGGCTCATGCTTATTCTATTACAAGGTGGACAAGAAAGCATAATTTACTTGAATTTAATTTGACTCAAGACTTAGGAGAAATAAGCAAATGGCGAACACTTGCGCAAAACTTGAGATTGAGAAGACAAACTTATGAAAGTAAGGAGCAGTGATAGGAGAAGTGAGGGTGTGCTGCCCTACACACGAGTGCGTACAGACAAAAGAAGCGAAAGAACAAAGACGCGTGGGGCAGGGACTGCTGAGGATGGGCTGGTGGAGAGGGAAACAGGGCCCCTGGTAACAGGTTCACATCTCTTGCGCCTGCTCGTGTACTGCGCTTATCATCACTCTTTTGTTTTGCTTGACCTACTTGTTCGTAGGTGTTGTTCTCCAAAACATACTCCACATTGATAAAGAAAATTAATGGGCTCAATGGGTACAAAGTAAACGTTCATAATGGCTCCTGCCTAGGCTACTCAGAAACCTTATCAATTTGTGCGAAAATATTTTTATCATTTAAACAGGTAGTTTCAAATAGTTGTCATGTTTTGCTAATAATAATCTTATTTATACTCAACAATAGTCATTATTGTTAGATAAATGCAAGGCGCGTTATGTCCGTTTGTCAAGAACAAGCTGTGGACTAACTTTAAAATGTGAGTTCTTTATCACAGCAATCTATCATTGATTTTGCGAGAAATTGTACTGAAAGAATTATTAAGTAGAGGAAAAAATTGTTCCACTTCATATCTAACAGATATGAAGTGTAATTTACAGATTAAATTTTTTAATATGTTCATGAGATATGAACAAATGGTTATAAAGTTTATAGTAATTCAGATATGATGCGCAGTATATCACAATGTTGTGAAAATGTTTAGTGTCAAAATTAAAAGTGCACATGTTATTGCGTTGTGCATTGGTACACTACACATGTACAGTGCACACGTTATTGTGCTTTACATTAGTACATTGCACACGTAAAATACACATGTATTGCACTTTTTTAGTACACGTGATATTTATTGTACTCTACATTAATGTATTTCACATGGAAAAAGCACATGTATGGTTAAAATGACAACAAAATAATATGTGTGTGGCAAGTAGTGAAAAAACGATGTGTTAAAAGTTCTAGCAAAGGCCGGTTCATTCTGTTTTTATATAAAATAAAAATGGAAAATACTTCGCAAACTCATAGAAACTTTTTACTCAAAAATTGTGACGGTAGGACGATTGAAACCTGTATGACATTAATGTCTAATGAATAAGCTCGCTGAGATTATTTTGCAAATAGAGAATGCTATACTCGCTTTATTTCATTTTTCTTAAAGTGTACATGTAAAGCACATGTCTTGCTAGCACCATTCTCACCTGTATTTATTTTTAATTTTGGGGTAATCATGAAGCTCATGTATTAATCTCAGTAAATATTTTGTAATAATAAAAAGATGTAAAACTTAGAACTCTCGGTCTACTGCAAGTCCATTTTGCCTCTATCGGTATTTCACTCGTAACAAAACTCTGGGTCTACAGCAAGTTTACGGCATGGGACTTCGGTATTGAACCAAGAATGGGCCAAACGGCTCGTTCCTATTGCCTTATTCTATTCTAAGTTCATTTAGCTTCTATCGGTATTTCACTCATGACAATTCATGACGTATTTAAATTTTGTGCATCATGAGGATAACTGGTGATCAGCATAGGAGATTCTGTTATGGTCAGAAGTTGAGGACAACGCAACTGAAATTTTGGTATCGCGCTAGTGACGTCATATTCGCTGAAGTGTTTACACTTCATGCGTCTGAGTGCGTAAGTATGAATACACGTGCTTCCTGCCCTGTGCTTGTTGCTATTTGCACTGCTGGTTATTGTCTCCCTCGTCTCTGATGAGAGTAAGGACTTTTGTTTACCATGTGCTCTGACATACGAAAACGTGCGTCTTAATTTTGAATTTCCGATCCATATTATTTGTCAAAGAGAGGTTAAGGTATCATAGAAAAAGAGGTCATCATAGAAATGATGACCTTTCGCTAGCCAAGGATGTATTGGAACTAACTGCCTTGTGTGCCTTATTTAACCACATACTTTTAAGTGTTACCGGCCTATCTGGTCACAGATTAAAGTGAAACAAGAGTGCTCTGAAGTGTGACCAGCGTGTTTTGAAGTATAACCAGCGTATCTGGTCACAGATTAAAGTGAAACAAGAGTGCTCTGAAGTGTGACCAGCGTGTTTTGAAGTATAACCAGCGTATCTGGTCACAGATTAAAGTGAAACAAGAGTGCTCTGAAGTGTGACCAGCGTGTTTTGAAGTATAACCAGCGTATCTGGTCACACATACCCGATGTGAAGGATTTCAGACATTGTTGTTTCTTTCAAGGAATACAAATTAATTGATTCCCTGCGCAGACATGTTAATATTTATGTATATGTTCAGGACTATGTGTTTGCAATATATGTAGATAGGACATAATATTTGTTCTTAAACTTGACAGAAAAGAACATTAAAATGTATTTTAAATAAAGTATTTTGTTGATTATTACGAATATTTTGCTGTATTGAAATATTACTTCGTACATTAAATTTAATGCTAGAAAAATGAAAAATGAGGTTGGAGTTGGCAGAGACATCGAGGGAACTGCAAACTACGTCTATTTCTTCTCTAGTGTTCGTAGTGACATGATTTGATAATATTTTTATAGAAATTCTTACTAATTTTCTTTCATCTGTCACACACCCTAACACTCAGTTCTTTATGCATTTTTCAATGAATTATTATGATGTTTTCGTCGTGTTTTGCTGTAATTTAGTAGTGAGATTGTTGTGTGTCCTGGCGTGCTTTTCATCGCCGCGGTGTCGCGGTGCCTTTAATTGACGCATGAATGCCTGGTGATTGACTTGAAAATGTTGTTCGAGGCACCATTTTTTCGATTTGTTGTCAGGCTTTGATTTGGGTAGGCTGTGTGAAAAACATTTAATTTTTTGCATTCGTAAAGAAACTATTCATAGAGTTTACCGCAAAGGAAAAACCTTATTCACTAAAACTTTTGAGCTGAAGAGAAAGACGGCAAAGATTTCTTTGTTGTGTATACTTTTTCGGCTTCGGTGTAGGAATGAGTATGACGATGAAAAAAAAATACTTTTACCGATGAAATCTTCATCAGTGTATGCTGGAGTGCTGCTTAAAGATTTCTCATAGGCATCTCTGGTAGCCGCAGTCATTTTTCGCCTATTAAGATGCAGAGCAACACGTGTGTCTGTGCAAACGCTGGTAGGGCAGTGCAAGCTACAGTTTGATCAGGACAATGCAGTGACCGTAAAACATCACAAAGCATCTTTTTTTAAATTTGATGTTAAATATGTTGAAAAAGGTTTTGATATTTGCATCATGGTACCGAAAGGGTTAAACTACAGTATCACGGCAACTGTCCAGAAACTGCGATTCCATTGAGAGATATATTATCTCTGTGTTGATTTCAGTATCACTTCAGTAATACTGAACGTATTATGTAGTAAAATTGAATGTATCACTGTAGCAATGCTGACATACTGATTGCATAATATCAAGCTGCTGTGGTTAGTGAACCGCTGTAGCTATACTGAAAGAACCGATTTAGTAATGCAGAAAGAATTGCTGTAGCAATTTTAAAGAATCACCGTAACAGCGTTGGAAAAAATATTGAGTGTATGTTATGTATAGGGGAGTTAACCCAGGGAGACCTGTTTGCGTGGTTACAGTCGCTAATTGGCCGTGATGGCGTGACGTCACTGGTGGGTGGGCGAGTGCTCGCTATGCTCCATACGGCGTCCTCGTGCTAGATTTGCTCTCTTCCTTCCCCTCGCTCTGCTGCCCTCGCTCCTGTTTCCTTTACATTCTGGTGTAATTTAGATTGTTGGAGGCGTGATGGACCTGTAAGTTTATACCGTATGTTCTGTGTTTATTTTAGTTTACGTATTCTGGCGGGGGTTCAGAAACGAAAAAGCAATTGCAGTCACTGCTTCAGCTGTTATGTTCGAGTTTTTTTAACTGCTGTTACTAATGAGTGGAAGCTTTTGTGTCGATGGCGAGAAAGTAGAGAACTTATGTATTGTCCCTTTGTCTCGTGCCACAACTTCAGGATATTGCGGCATGAATTTGTGATTTCGGAGAGACATTTAAACACGTTCTCAAACTCATTTTCTAAACACATCATAATTCTGCTGGTGTAAATACACTGTTATCGTTTATTAATATATGTATCACTCTGTGTATTTACGTTCTTCAAACTGATCCTCTGTTTTGAGTGTTTTTTCATTTGTGAACAATTCCAAATGTAAATGATACGTAACATAATTATTTGGTTAGATTATTGAAGTGTAAACGAGACGTAACATAATTATTTGGTTAGATTATTGAAGTGTAAACGAGACGTAACATAATTATTTGATTAGATTATTGAAGTGTAAACGAGACGTAACATAATTATTTGGTTAGATTATTGAAGTGTAAACGAGACGTAACATAATTGAAGGGTGGAAAGCACTAGTGGACTACTTGCATTTTTTCCCATTGTAAATATAATATATTTTCCACGGGAAAAAATGCAAGTAGTCCACTCCCGTGCTGTCGCTAACACAGCGCAGACAGAGGCGATTACGATCCAGTAGTTTACTATATGAAGGGTGGACAGCACTAGTGGACATCTTGCATTTTCTCCTGTGGGAAAAAATGCAAGTAGTCCACTAGTGCTTTCCACCCTTCAATTATTTGGTTTGATTATTGAAGTGTAAACGAGACGTAACATAATTATTTGGTTAGATTATTGAAGTGTAAACGAGACGTAACATAATTATTTGGTTAGATTATTGCAGTATAAACGAGACGTAACATTATTTGGTTAGATTATTGCAGTGTAAACGAGACGTGACATAATCAGTTGGTTAAATTATTGCAGTGTAAACGAGACGTAACATAATTATTTGGTTAGATTATTGCAGTGTAAACGAGACGTAACATAATCAGTTGGTTAAATTATTGCAGTGTAAACGAGACGTAACATAATTATTTGGTTAGATTATTGCAGTGTAAACGAGACGTAACATAATCAGTTGGTTAAATTATTGCAGTGTAAACGAGACGTAACATAATTATTTGGTTAAATTATTGCAGTGTAAACGAGATGTACAGCAATGGCTGTACAATACAACGTCTACTGTCATAAATAAACAAGCAGAATAGTCAATAGGCTTCATCTCAGTCTGCTATTCAGATCAATAGCCCAGATACACATTTGTTAATAGCCATAAAATCGCACATAGATTCCGACCCTCCTTATTTATAAATATAGTGAAAATGAGTCAATCACCTAATGCTGCATTCAGGCCTCCCTCCCTCTGTATCCTTCCTGCTTCTTTCCTCCTGCTGCCTGTATCCTTTCTGCTTAGTTTCTGTTGCTGTCTCCTTCCTGCTTCTATATTTTCCCTGCCTTTTTCTTTGAACTGCTTTTACTTTTTCACGTCGAGGTTTGTTGCTTCCTCACTTTGGGTCTCTGAACGAATACTTTTGGTGTAGGAGGGGATGAAAAATAAACTGTTTTTAATTCTGGTTTTGAAAGAAGTGTTGTACATAATTGCTTCACAGATTGCGATACTGAAAAACCTAGAGTGCAATTGTGTTGTTCCTCTATGATCAATATCATGCAATGAATAGCAGGAATTTGAGTGTCCATCTTCACGATTTTTCATAATTTAACTGCGCTGTAGCGAGCCTCGGTTGGTTCAGGTAATGCCTGTACTGATTTTACTAATTATCCTCAGCTCCAGGCTGCGGGGAGTAAACTCCAGGAATCTGAAAAATCGTGACGTTAATGGTGATTAATTTGGTGATAGACTGTAAAATACTTCATGCAGTTTTCTTGTGGTAATTAACTCGAGTTTCACGGTCACTGAGCATTAAACGTTGCTCTTTTTTAATTGAAAACACATCGCAATTTAGGAAATTTTCCGCTTGTATTCTTATTGGACGCTGGAAGCTGAAATGCTTTGTTTGGCAAGCTTGTTTGCCTTCCATTGGCTGACGTGACCTTCAATGCAAAACAGAATTTAAGAGAAAAATTTGCTAATGTGATGTTTTTGTGATGTTAAATTCTGGGTTTACTTTTTCAATAATTTAATAAGACTTACTTTTAAATTGTGCGTGTGTCCAAGAGAACGTGAACAGCATGCGATGAAAAAAGTTATATTCTTTCTTAAATGCAAGAATTTTTTGTAGTGGTTCACTCCTCATTCGTACGGAATTCGTGTGTCGCTCCACTTCATTTTGCTCTGCGTAATTCGATGCTCCTTATTACCGTCCATCTCCTAATGTTGCATAAGAGAAGAATTAAATTTTCCTCTCTATCTTTTCTCCTTCTATCCCTCCTTTTTCCTTACTTCCCTCCTGCCTTCTTTTCTGCCTTCCTTCGAGATGTGTTTCTTTGCGTGCATCAGCGCAATGTTTACGATCACACAAAGCAATGTGCACAAGGTTTGTGTTAAGTCTCGCTATTGCGTTGCTGTAAGTGTGTTGCTGTCCCACATGTACATATTATATTCTGGAATTGATCTGTCCCTGAGTCCATATCGCCGAGTCTGTGTTACATGTGCCACGTAACAAGTAGTTGGTGCTTTTTTACTCCTTTATTGAAAGGAATATTTAATTGAAGAGAAAAGTAACAACTCCGAGGTTTTCCGATGGAGAAGTGAAGTTTCTAAGGCTGCTTTAGAACTGTAATG
>VCRD01001719.1:29060-40840 GCA_006783055.1 Trinorchestia longiramus | reverse complement strand
GACCAAGCGACATCGCAACTTTAATATATGCAGCTGTAGGACCAACGCTTCTGAAAACACAAATTTGTAACATAAAAATTAAGTCTAGTATTACAATAGCAGCTGTCACAATACTCACTGGTGGTGTTGTACCTCACAATACCAGCAATTACAATACTGACTGGTGGTGTTGTATCTCACAATACCAGCCGTCAAAATACCCACTGGTGGTGTTGTATCTCACAATACCATCCGTCAAAATACCCACTGGTGGTGTTGTACCGCACAATATCAGCTGTTACAATACTCACTGGTGGTGTTGTACCTCACAATATCAGCTGTTACAATACTCACTGGTGGTATTGTTATTCATGCCGATGATGCACTTGCATTCACGTGACACCTCCCTGTTGTTGAAGGGGCGCACGCGCACAGCCACCTTCACCGACGACATCTTTGCTCGTGTTGCTGCAAAGGAAAACACAATCACTTTTAAACCAAGGAATTTTAACGGGTACTATCTGGACCACGTTACTGGTAGATCAGATATAAAATGGAATATATATATATATGTAAATATATATGTATATATGTATATATATATATATATTATATTAATCTAAAGTATTCATTTAAAACACAATAGTTCGTCGCAAATCTTTAATACATTGATCTTTATAATAATATTAAATTAATCAAATTTAAATCGAGGAATTTCCACGGGAACTGTCTAGCTGTTCATTAAAACCCACAAATTTTACTCTGCTTGGTAGTATCAGGCAAGTTCAAATGTACTTTCCACTTCATTCGCCGAGTTTTAAATCAAGTATATTAAACAAATCAAATTCACGGGTCGGGAAATTTTCTACCATTACTCACGGCTAGCAATGTAAAGAACACCGCAAATTTTAGCCATTGCTGATATGTATCAGGTTGGTGCGAAAGTAATGACCGAATTTTGAAACGAATGCTCAAATCAAATTTTTTAATTGTTTGCCTCCTCCTGTTTTGGTTTCAACAAGTTTTTGCCACTAAAGTGAACTGCTTTCTGTCAAATTATCGTTCTTTCATTGACTTTTTTTCGTGTCAATTGACACCCATGTTTGTTCCAACCAACGATCACACTAAGCATATGCTACTGTAGGAGTTTAATAAAGGTGTTAACGCAAGTGCAGCAACAAAATCTATCCAGAATACTGATGGGAATAATGGAGCGAGTGAAAGGATTTCCAGGAGATGGTTTTTTCGTTCTCAAACTGGGGATTTCCCTCTGGAAAAAGATCCAAAAGAGGGTCGTCACAAAAACTCGTTTTTGAAATTTTGGAAAGACTTGTTTCCGAACAGCCTACCAGCACCTCTATTGAGCTAGCTGGACAACTGAACGTAGTCCATGCAACTGTGCAACGGAAGTTGAAGCACGTTGGGAAGGTTTCAGTGGCTCGAATATGGGTCCCTCATGAGCTGACTCCAGAGAACCACCAACAGCATGTTGCTCGTCAATCATTGCTTTCACGACACATTCAAGCATCATTTTTGTCTAGGTTGTTAATGGTAATAAGAAATGGATCCTCTACCATAATGTTGAAGGATGTCTGTGGTGGATCAGTCGAAGAGGTGAGCCCCTTCAATAACAGAGAGCAGGACTTTATCCAAAGAAGATCATGTTCCTTGTCTGTTAGACAATAACCAGACAATTGATGCTAATCATTACTGTGATCGATTTCTTCGTCTGAAAGCATCGTCGACTCAAAAGTGACTCTCCTTAGTGAAGATAAAGAGTGACATCATTCAATATGTAATGCTCGCTCGCTCTGCCCCAGTTCGAATGGCCTAAAACTTTTTGGAAGAAGTGGGTTAGAAAATAATCATTCATGCACTATATTCTCGTGACCTTGCTCCTGCTGATTATTCCTTATTTCGAGGACTACTGAACCATTTGAATGTCGTGAGTTGACATCAAAAGAAGAGCTAGAAAATGAGTTAAATTTGTATTTTATTGCAAATCTAAAGAATTTCATATGAGTGGGATTTAAAAGTTTGTTCACAGATGGAATGATGTTCTAAAAAGCAAAAAGGCTGTGTCAGCGAATGAATTTTTTCACAATCATGAAATTTTAGATTATAAACTAGACCGGGAAATCGGACATCTCTTTAGCTCCAACCTGATATACGAGTATTCTGAATTGAATTCAGTCCTCAACCCCATTCCAGCAGCCTGTAGAAATACTACAAAAGAGCAATATAAATTTACAATAACTGATGATTCCAAAGAAAGACGCGGCTTAGGTGGTGATGGTATACTAGATACCGCATCTACACCCGCTACTAATATGCCGCAGTTGCTTAGTTTTACTATAGTATCGCCATCATTGCTAAAAACAACACTGCACGTCCTTAGAATAAAGAATCTTTGCAGTTCTATCATGAAACACACTCACAGCTGCAGTTCCATGTTTCTCTGGTAGCATAAAAGCATCAACCTACAAAACATGCGTGTATTAAAAAGTCTTGTTTACCACTTTGTATCCTCTCTTAACACTGAGGTATGTGACGACAGAACACGGAAATAAATACGCAAAGTCATCGATGAGTAAAGAAAGAAAGAAAGTTTCTAGTAAAAAATGGTAGGAGTAAAATAACGGCAGGACCAAAAAAATATACTCAAAAAATCGCAAGGACTTGGGCAGTTCTGTGCAGACCGGCCCATCTGGCTGAAGCTCAGTGCTTTTGTTAAGGAAGTGGTCAGGGCGAAGGCAAAACAAAGGCGCAAGTTTCCTGGGAATACAAATGGGTTAGTTCTGCCCAGGGCTGCAGGGCACAACACACCGTGAGGCAGTGGAGAGCGCGAGGTCCACCTTACCTTCCACGAGGCAACAGAGAGAAAAATAATAGTGCTTTCGAATTTCGCATTTCAGTATCAAATTGTCAATGTTCAACGACATATTCGCGGCACAAAATATAATTTGGGACTCATGACCAAAAACTTTAAATTACCAATGACGAATAGAACTGATAAATATTTATGATTCCGTACGTGCATGTGGTTCAGAGACACCAGGTTTACATTAGTACTTCACTGATGACATTTCAGAATTGAACAACTAGTGGGTGGACAGCAGTGAGCGTAACAGTGATACACTAGCACCTCAAGCAACTTGTAGACTTTTCGTCTTTTCAGACGGTCTTACAACAACAAGCCAAAAACAGATCACAGAACAATACAGCACGGTTATTGGAGTTGGTAGATGTCTGATTAAATACTTTAGGGTACGACAACAGCACAGCTTTGTAGACCCAACAACTCGGTGAAGTTGTTCCTGTTGGTTGCTCGTGCTTCCAAGGACTGAACGCTTGACAATATAATTCTTTTTCCAATAAACGTGATCATGGTGGCTAAAAATCGCCGCAGGTAAGAAAAGGCTTGCAATAAACCTCAGCGTTTTTAAATTTAGCTGACCAATCATCAGTGAACAGACGATGCAGCCTTAACCACTCGTGCACAAAAATGATGGGAAAGCTCACAAAGAGTGTTCCCTTCACATAATGATTAGCCGTCCTAACAAAATGAATCACCAAGAAAAATAATTTTCGAGGCCTGAACCGTGGGCAGCTTCCGGCTCGATCTTTTTTAGCCCTGATCAAACGAGCCACAGCGCTTAATGATATCGCATCGTGTGAGAGATTCCTTATGAAAAAATTATAACTCACTCCTCCAGACACTCTAACAATGAGACGTTGGACGTTCCATCAAGAAAATGACCCAAAACGCACGTCAAGGCCCGGTCGTTCATTATGTCTTGATGTGGGGGCCAAATTCTTCGAGTGGACTAGTCAGTCGCCTGAGTTGAATCCAATACAGTCTCAAAAAGCGTTGAAAGTCTAAGTTTAAAAAGGACAGACTTCAAAATCTAACAGGCATTGAGAAGTGTGTATTAAAGATTAGGGTAACATTTAAACTCATACACGCAAGAATCTCGTTTCACCGTACAACATTAGACGAATTAGGCAGCAATCTTAAAAACTCATTGCCCCTATTTTAATGTACAAAAGACAAGAATGCTTTTTTGACCCACATTTGTATGTTAGTTATATAACTATGAAACTCATTTAAAACTTTTCTATGACTAAAATAGTATGGCTGCTTTCGAGCATAAACTTCATTGATATTATTCTTTATCTCATACCGCACAGTTCTGAGGGTAGTAGAAGATGGAAATAATCATTTTTTTAAACATCATGTTTTAATTCCGACCCTTAATGGCTTAAACGTTCTTGCCTTAATTGAAGTTGAAGTAATCTTTAGTTTAAGAGTTATGCACATTTTATTGATCATAATTTGTTCTGACACTTTATATTTATCATAAATTTAAAAACTTTGATACGAGAATAGTAGGTTACAGATTATGACCTAAAGCTTATTGCAGACCGTGTGCCCTCTGAAGAAAAAAGTAAACACAAGTAGAAGAAGATACACAAGTTTCATCCCTTCGTGTATAGAGAGACCAATAAGCAATGAGGTCCCAGCTCCTAATATCTAGATAGTTGAAACATTATTAGATACTTGCAAAAAATGAAGAAAAAATATGATATCATGAAAATGAATGAGCGAATGATGGCTAATGTCCAGACATCTGCACGGATGCATCTTGTAAGCTCATCAGTCTTAAAAAGAATAGGTCAATGTTAAAATGAAACATGTTTAAAAAAAGTTACTTGAATCTTCGAAAAACAGCAACGACAATCTACAATAATGTTCAAAAATAAAATTGAGAAATAATTATTCACGCACTTTATTTTTCACAATCATGGATTGGGTAAGAAAAATGTGCAAGTGTAATTTTATCGTATTTAAGAATAAAACTGAACTACGATAAAATATGTGGCGTCAAAATTGATGACATTTCAAATATTTGATGAAGAAAATCAAGTGAAGGAGCGACTATAGAGCCAGATTAAAACCCATGAAGGTCTTATCCGTCCAACAGACAAGATACTCTACAAGTGAGAAGTAACAACATGCAGTGCATAAACGGATATTGGTGTTACCTCAGCACCTCGGCAACGTAAGGTCAGCAAATCATTACAAACTTATTCAGAGAAACCTTTCTTTTGATCAGTTCCTTCTTGAATATAAGAAAGGAATCAGTTCCTTCCAAACCTAAAGCTGAAAGACCGTCTTCCTAGCCTGAAACTGATGAAGTGCATCCTTCCCAGCCCGACGCTGAAGGCCAGTCTTCCTAGCCTGAAGCTGAAGGGCAACTTTTCTAGCCTGAAATTTATGAAGTACATCCTTCCTTCCTCTCAAAGACATGCCAGAAAGAGGATACGCACATTGTAACAAGATTTGCTGTTCAAAAAAAATCTGCTCCGCTGCAAATCTGCGTTCAGGTCTCTGCAGTGCCTGGGAATATCACGGCTTTTTATTTAATTTAATACGAGAGGCTGAGTCTAGCTGAATACGTTATGAACCCCTGCATACAGAATGAGAAATTTTTATCGATACTCATTTAAATTGGAGGAAAACATTCCTCGAAGGTATAGCTAAATGATTAAAAACAAGTACTCTAGAATAGTCTTTTTCACGAATCAATTCATCCATTCAGAAAGTTTGGTGCATTACTCAATGGACTCAAAAATTGCAGCGTTAGTTCTCACGATGAGTGACAAGGCACCAAATGCTTGATGCTTCAAGTAATTTAACTCGTTCAAAAAATCAAATAAAAATTAAAATCTAGCAAAGATTAACGTTAGCTCTGACCTCCTCAAAAAACCTTTGATTTAAAAACATATTGTACCAACATATTTCTTGTCAGCGAATAATTAAATTTACTTCAATCTCCAAAGTATGAAGTTAAATAGTTCGCTGTAATTGTCTTAAGAAAGAAGATATCGAGTACAAAAATCGTCAATTAGCTGCTCAACCCAGTTCAGTTCTAAGTCTTTTTAGTGCTGAATTTAAAAGGAGAATGTAATGTTACACTCGTTTTTCCCTGTATCATAATACTCAGGTCTGCCAAAAAACTAACTTCATTCTGCCGAGAGTCTTCCAATGAGAATAATATCCATGGTCCATAAGATAGGAGAGGACAAGCATAGAGGACATTTTTGGTTGTAAAAAACATGTTTATACTATCCTGCATTGCCATAACTGGCGTACGGTCACCGTCGTAACGAAAAACACCGTTTGTCAGAAAAACATAACTCCAAGAACCTTTCTCGAGATCGCTGTTGCATTTGTATTCACTATGGCGTAGTGAGCTCTTCCAAAGAGAATAATATGTCTGTTTGAACATAATAACGAAATCTGGAAGCCTCACATAGTCTCTTCCACCAATTATCAAAAAGGGAAATTGTGTGACCACCTCATAGAAATACTCCCACAGAGATCAAAGTTACTTCCGAAATGTAAATAATGAATCAGGTGAAGAATACTTGTGTAAAATCACTCGTCTTCAAAAAATCCTTCACACATTATAAGAAATGAGAAGCAATAGTAAAGTATCATAATTACTGCAAAGCAATAAGAAAGTAACTGCTGCAAAGCAATAGCGGAAATAATTGCGAAGTAATAGGTAACAGCAAAGCAATCAGTAATATACATATTTGGCTACAAAAGGAAGCATGCTGAGTTCCCCAGCACCGAAGCTTAACTTTTCAATGCGCATAACAGCAACGATTTAATAACATGTTGTTATTATTAAAGCAGTAAAGCATAAAAGTAATTAAAGAAGAAATTCATAAGCGTCCTTGTGCAGTGACTTGCTGACTCGCTTTTCGAGGAGAGTCACTGTCATTAACTTTTAATTCAAAAAAATATTTATACCGTAGCACAAAAATTCGCTAACTTGAGTTCAATTTACAGTTGCAATCAGAAATTATTTTCAACTTTCACCGTCATGTACATCTGATGCTTGTGATGCTACACAAACATTACTTACGACTCAGTAAATGTACTGTACACATCTCTATGTAAAATTAGTGTGCAATAGCTCTACATTATGCTTTTCATGCTTCCGAATAAATTTTTTTGATTCCAAGTCGACCTTACTGCTTCCAAACTTCACGCGGGGATCCACTCAGTCTCCCCAGTACAATGACCCGTGAAATTTTCTCCTCTCCATAAAATAATATTTGAATGACCTACTAGTTGTACAAGAAGTACATAATGATGTGTAAGAATATGGAGAAGTACATATGTACATGAGTATTATTTACGATATAACATGTACAAGAAGTGCATATTATACCGCACCTCACAACAAGCCTAAACTATACAGAGGGTTCTACATGTAACTCATGCAAGTTTCTGTCGAACTTCACACGTAAGATCAAGGTAAGTACACACGCTGGCACAGTTGATGAGGGAAGAGGTAGGAAAAAGTCTCAATATATTCCCCGCAATGTTTTTTATGTTTCAAGTTGGTAGAGATCATTTTTTGTTTGCTTATTAACAAATCTGCCGCAGGCTAACCCCCATTGTCCAGGACAAGCTTGGCAGAGGGGAAAGATTTAAAGAAAGGAAACAAGTGATACTGAACAGTATAGCTTAATTAAGGAGTAAAAATGTAAACCAAAAATCGTTTTGAGGCCCAGTTGAAAAATATCAAAAATAGCCCGTCGTCTTCACACACGACGTTGCTAGAGTTCAGGTTAACTTAAAATTTCTTTATCCATGCGCTAGGTTTGGCAAATTTAAATTAATTTGAACTTCCTAAATATTTATCAGGCATGTTCATTGAAGAGACTGTGGTGCCCCTTAAAATAAGCCCGTCCATTAATATCCAAATTTACCTATTCACCTCAAACATATAAAACCGGAATTTATCATAAGAATCTTTTAAAATAATGCCTAAAAAGGAGGCCAAATAATTTTTGCTCTCGCTGAAGCAACATTACTAGTCGAACATGGACGGAACACTACACGGGAGTAACTTTACTAGCTCAATGCCACGCACACTTTATGTCAGAAACTGGAAACAAAATTTCAGTACCTCTGAAAGCAATAATGAAGAAAATTTGATAGCTTGCTTAAGAAGGCTCTCTAATAAAACTTCAGATGAATGTAGTGCAGTTATGAACAAGACGTCTTAGATCGAAGCTTCTCTTGCTATAAATCATTCGTCCTCTTCCGGAGGAAAGATCATTTACGGCAGAGCTTGTACACTCGGCATGTCATTTTTCTGTCCATATTATCCGGACTAAAACACAACCGCACACGAAACCCCTTCAACGAACCAACAGTTATGGTGTGCACTGGAATTTGTTCACTTATCTCCGTTGGGTAAAGCGGACGAACGCTCTGGGTCATCCAGACGGTGACTTGGGCCCAAATGATTCATTTGCCACATGAATAACTCTGCATCAGAGTAAACGTCTGCATAAATGGCATGAATAACTTCTGCATCAGAGTAAACGCCTGCATAAACGGCATGAATAACTTCTGCATCAGAGCAAACGCCTGCATAAATGGCATGAATAACTTCTGCATCAGTTTAAACAACTGGTTGATGAGACTAAAAAATCCTTGAGCAAAAAATTCGTGGCCATGAAAAATAGTTAGTACCATAAATGTCTCAGCCCCCTTCAACAATTGTTAACGATTAAACGTTAGGTTCAAAAGTGAATAAATTTAAAACACCAAGCGATCGGAAAAATTAGTCCAACACGTGTTCATTTTAAACACATGATTTGATACTCATGGAACTACAACCATAAAATAATACGTGAGTTATACTCTAAAACATGGATAAAATATTAGATTTATAATTGACAACATGATTTGCAAATGAGGGTATGAAAGGAGGGTAAAATCTTACGTAATCTATGAAGCTCTTTTGTCTTTCTTTTCAATGCAAGACTAATTCAAAACATAATATTAATTAGGCTGGAAAAACGTAACATATATACAGCGGAAAATTATATAACTTAGAAAGCAGTGTTGAACTTCTAAGTTCTGTTCAAACTCAAAACTTTCAGAGACCATGAAACGAACTTCAATGAGGCAGAAAGAGTCCCTACTCGTCACAAATGAGAATTAATGACCTAGTTATTCGGCAAGCAGGTAATGGGCTTGAGTTCAAATAATAAAACATAGTTTAGAATTTCTCGTTCGTTGTACTCGGTCATACTAACAGCGACAGTCCAATGCTGCGCACGATAAACAGTAAAAATCTTATGAAACAAATCAAGATTATATAAAGTTGACCGTGACCTGGTCGTTATGATAAGTCTCTTTCATGGAGATAGAAATCAAGGAAAGAGAATCAATCAGAACTATCCGGAACAAGTGGCAGAATCAATCATAACCATCCGGAACGAGTGACAAAATTAATCAGAACTATGATTTATCGTCCACACGAGAGGGTTTGCACAAACCTGAAATGAGCCCATGATGAGAAAAGCAAGTTTCTGTCTGTCCATGACAATGAGTACACGAATAATTTAAAATAAACGCATGCATATACAAACCTAATTGCGAACCTTGATGTTAAGTAAATATGTATTAGTGAAATAATCTCCACAGATAAGCGTATGCTTTCACAATCAGCCTCTCACATTGGAGAGGCTAAATTTCCGGTTAAGAAACACTCCGAGGGGCAAACCATGCGAAGCACAAGACACGTAAAATGCACGGAGAGTAAAACGTAGCCCATAATGCAACATTATAAACAATATCAACTCACAAAATCAGGAAGAAATTAGTTAAATGAGTTTCACAAAAGCACAAGAGACATGGCGGCAGACAAGACGAAGATGACACACTTCTAAGGAGTACCCACCTAACAAATATCGAACGTCGCCTCAACGCTTCACAACTTTTCGAAATTGCAGTAATGTAGTGTGTAAGATCGTTCTAACAATCCAGAAGTGATCTATTAGTGTCAGCGAATAACTGAGAACTGGATAAAAATACCACGTAGACGTGGTCGAGCAATATACCTAAGCCATCGGAATGAAGCGAGCGCGACGACGGAGTGTTGCAGACCACGAGTTGAAGTGTACTGGGTGTTGGTTCAAGAAGAGAGGGAAGCGAGGGCAGGCATCGCAATATCCAGTTCTTGGCCGCCAGCACAATATTATTGGAACTGCCGCCGCTGCTGCTGCTGATGGTGCGTCTCTTCCTGGCCCTTTGGTGACTCAATGGTCGCTTCTGCGCAAGCTTCAACTCCCACTCACCCGCTCGCACCTCCGTTGTATTCCAAGCTCCAGCGAGCGCGATGTAGAGGTCAAGAAATTTGGAAACTTCTGACAGGACATCAAACTTGAAGAGTTTGGATTGGATCAATGTGGTGTGGAAAATAATATGCACATACAACAATATATTTGCTGCAGGTCAAAGCTAGGATTCAGGGTCGCAGCCACCAACGTGACGTCAAGAATATCGATCTCGAAGTGCCCCTCCTCACCCGGCCCCGCTGCAGCCACCACGGCAGGGCGCTCATTCTTGAAGTAAGAAACCTACGGAGATAACATTGCTTATTATTTCTACATTTACATGAACATCTTTAATGCCACTAATTAAGGTGGCAGCCTTTCAAGAGAATATAAAAAATTCGAGGTGACTCAAAACGTCTTCGTTGTACTGCAGTGGACTAGCGTGGGGCCCAGCGCATTGGGGAAGATCCAGCAACAGCTGTGATGAGTAAGCACACAAATGATGAACTTAGGGACGAGACGTGCCCAGAAACAATTATTTGTAAATTATATGAATACTTTTTATGTTTCCTGATTGCTATCAATGTTATTATAGGATGTAGAGCCGGAGAGTAAGGGAAAGCTTTCACAGAATACTAAAAGAAAATACCCAGCACAGGTACCACAGAGAAATGATAATAGTACATTAAGCATGGAGGTAAGACATTTAGAGCAAAAATCTACCAGAGACTTAGCTTCTACTACATCAACACTTTCTGCAGCATTAAATGGATGAAAAGCGTGCAGTGTATCAGAAAATTGGTCTCCGGATTAATGGAAGTAGAACCCTGGAACCGCTTCTAAATCCCGCCTTCGCTTTCATTTTCAGGAATGAAATAGTGATGCCTGTTTATAGATGAGAATGATTACAAAAGTAACACTTTTTTCTTGTACTAATTCCCCTCCCATGTTGATGTGCAGTGGGTGGTAAGTATAAGTAGAAGTGGTCGAATATTGAAAATAGAAATACAAGCCGTTCCGTGACATTCTCATCCATCTATCTTTCTTGACAAGTGTCCTCTGGTGAATGTCATTAGGGCACCCAATGATAAACAGACCATAAGTTTTGTTCCTATTGTCATAGTCTATTCTATTCTATTCTATTCTATTTGCAATAGACTACCATCGAAATGGCCCCTTTAAAATGTATTTCCTCTGGTCAGGAACTGTTGGTGCTTACAACTGTTTACGTTAGTCGAAAACTATTATACGTAAGCAGATGGTGAAAAGTCTAAAAATTTACCTCAAACATTATATTTTAAACGTTATACATTAAACTTTAAAATAGTACAAGAGACAGAGATCAAAAATTAATTTCATAAAAGAATTTGAATTTTCATTTAAATTTACTCAATCTTTTGATTTTTATACAGGGCTGGCATGACAAACTTTCTAGTGTGTTAATTCATACTGTTTACGCTTCTGATTTTCATTTTTAGTATTTTCTGCTGCGTTTTTCATTTTCTTGTTGTTAAAATTTGTGTTATGAAATAAACCTTTAATAACCTTTGGTAGATACTATCGAATTATTTGTTATACAACAGGACCCAATCGAAAACAGTAAATGCACTAATTTTAGTACACTCGAAACTAAGTTATATCGCATA
>VCRD01001719.1:11358-21772 GCA_006783055.1 Trinorchestia longiramus | reverse complement strand
CTAATAGATCACTTCTGGATTGTTAGAACGATCTTACACACTACATTACTGCAATTTCGAAAAGTTGTGAAGCGTTGAGGCGACGTTCGATATTTGTTAGGTGGGTACTCCTTAGAAGTGTGTCATCTTCGTCTTGTCTGCCGCCATGTCTCTTGTGCTTTTGTGAAAATCATTTAACTAATTTCTTCCTGATTTTGTGAGTTGATATTGTTTATAATGTTGCATTATTTGCTACATTTTACTCTCCGTGCATTTTACGTGTCTTGTGCTTCGCATGGTTTGCCCCTCGGAGTGTTTCTTTACCGGAAATTTAGTCTCTTCAATGTGAGAGGCTGATTGTGAAAGCATATGCGTATCTGTGGGGATTATTTCACTAATGCATATTTACTTAACATCAAGGTTCGCAATTAGGTTTGTATATGCATGCCTTTATTTAAATTATTCGTGTACTCATTGTCATGGGCAGACAGAAACTTACTTTTCTCATTATGGGCTCATTTCAGGTTTGTGCAAACCCTCTCGTGTGGACGATAATATCATAGTTCTGATTAATTTTGTCACTCGTTCCGGATAGTTCTGATTGATTCTTCCACTTGTTCCTGATAGTTCTGATTGATTCTCTTTCCTTGATTTCTATCTCCATGAAAGAGACTTATCATGGCGACCAGGTCACGGTCGACTTTATATCATCTTGATTTGTTTCATTAGTTCTGCTTTACTGTTTATCGTGCGCAGCATTAGACTGTCGCTGTTCGAATGACCGAGAACAACGAACGAGAAATTCTAAACTATGTTTTATTATTTGAACTCAAGCCCATTACCTGCTTCCCGAATAACTAGGTGATTAATTCTCATTTAAGACGAGTAGGGACTCTTTCTGCCTAATTGAAGTTCGTTTCATGGTGTCTGAAAGTTTTGAGTTTGAACAGAACTTAGAAGTTCAACACTGCATTCTAAGTTATATAATTTTCCGTTGTATATTTGTTACATTTTTCCAGCCTAATTAGTATTATGTTTTGAATTAGTCTTGCATTGAAAAGAAAGACAAAAGAGCTTCATAGATTACGTAAGATTTTACCCTCCTTTCATACCCTCATTTGCAAACCATGTTGACAATTATAAATCTAATATTTTATCCATGTTTTAGAGCATAACTCACGTATTATTTTATGGTTGTAGTTCCATGAGTATCAAATCATGTGCTTAAAATGAACACGTGTTGGACTAATTTTTCCGATCGCTTGGCGTTTTAAATTTATTCACTTTTGAACCTAACGTTTAATCGTTGACAATTGTTGAAGGGGGCTGAGATATTTATGGAATTAAAACTATTTTTCATGGCCACGAATTTTTTGCTCACGGATTTTTTAGTCTCATCAACCAGTTTTTATACTGATGCAAAAGTTATTCATGCCCTTTATGCAGGCGTTTACTCTGATGCAGAAGTTATTCATGTGGCAAATGAATCATTTGGGCCCAGGTCACCGTTTGAATGACCCAGAGCGTTCGTCCGCTTTACCCAACGGAGATAAGTGAATAAATTACAGTGCACACCATAACTTTTGGTTCGTTGAAGGGGTTTCGTGTGCGGTTGTGTTTTAGTCCGGATAATATGGACAGAAAAATGACATGCCGAGTGTACAAGCTCTGCCGTAAATCTCCGGAAGAGGACGAATGATTTATAGCAAGGGAAGCTTCAATCTAAGACGTCTTGTTCATAACTGCACTACATTCAACTGAAGTTTTATTAGAGAGCCTTCTTAAGCAAGCTATCAAATTTTCTTCATTATTGCTTTCAGAGGTACTGAAATTTTGTTTCCAGTTTCTTACATAAAGTGTGCATGGCATTGAGCTAGTAAAGTTACTCCCGTGTAGTGTTCCGTCCATGTCCGACTAGTAATGTTGCTTCAGCGAGAGCAAAAATTATTTGGCCTCCTTTTTAGGCATTATTTTAAAAGATTCTTATGAGAAATGCCGGTTTTATATGTTTGAGGTGAATAGGTAAATTTGGATATTAATGGACGGGCTTGTTTTAAGGGGCACCACAGTCTTTCAATGAACATGTCATAAATATTTAGGACGTTCAAATTAATTTAAATTTGCAAAACCTAGCGCATGGATAAAGAAATTTTAAGTTAACCTGAACTCTAGCAACGTCGTGTGTGAAGACGACTGGCTATTTTTGATATTTTTCAACTAGGCCTCAAAACGATTTTTGGTTTACATTTTTACTCTTTAATTAAGCTATACTGTTCAGTATTACGCCAGCGTAGTTATCTCCTCTGAGAGCATGTTTTCACTTATTTCCTTTCTTTAAATGTTTCCCCTCTGCCAAGCTTGTCCTGGACAATGTGAGTTAGCCTGCGGCAGATTTGTTAATAACCAAACAAAAAATGATCTCTACCAACTTGAAAAATAAAAAAACATTGCGGGAATAGTATATTGAGACTTTTTCGTACCTCTTCCCTCATCAACTGCGCCGGCGTGTGTACAATCCTTGATCTTACGTGTGAAGTTAGACAGAAACTTGCATGAGTTACATGTAAAACCCTCTGTATAGTTTAGGCTTGTTGTGAGGTGCGGTATAATATGTACTTCTTGTACATGTTATATCGTATGTAATACTCTTGTACATGTGTACTTCTCCATATTCTTGCACATAATTATGTACTTCTTGAACAACTGGTAGGCCATTCAAATATTTTATGGAGAGGAGAAAAATTCACGGGTCATTGTGCTAGCGAGACTGAGTGGATCCCCGCGTGAAGTTTGGAAGCAGTAAGATCGACTTGGAATTAAAAAATTTTATTAGGAAGCATGAAAAGCATAATGTAGAGCTATTGCACACTAATTTTACATAGAGATGTGTACAGTACATTTACTGAGTCGTAAGTAATGTTTGTGTAACATCACAAGCATTAGATGTACATGACGGTGAAAGTTGAAAATAATTTCTGATTGCAACTGTAAATTGAACTCAAGTTAGCGAATTTTTGTGCTACGGTATAAATATTTTTTTGAGTTACAAGTTAATGACAGTGACTCTCCTCGAAAAGCGAGTCAGCAAGTCACTGCACAAGGACGCTTATGAATTTCTTCTTTAATTACTTTTATGCTTTACTGCTTTAATAATAACAACATGTTATTAAATCGTTGCTGTTATACGCATTGAGAAGTTAAGCTTCGGTGCTGGGGAACTCAGCATGCTTCCTTTTGTGGCCAAATATGTACATTTCTGATTGCTTTGCTGTTACCTATTAGTTCACAATTATTTCCGCTGTTGCTTCGCAGCAGTTACTTTCCTATTGCTTCGCAGTAATTATGATACTTTGCTATTGCTTCTCATTTCTTATAATGTGTGAAGGATTTTTTGAAGACGAGCGATTTTACACACGTATTCTTCACCTGATTCATTATTTACATTTTGGAAGTAACTTTGATCTCTATGGGAGTATTTCTATGAGGTGGTCACACAATTTCCCTTTAGATAATTGGTGGAAGAGACTATGTGAGGCTTCCAGATATCGTTATTATGTTTAAACAGATTTATTATTCTCTTTGGAAGAGCTCACTACGCCATAGTGAATAAAAATGCTACAGCGATCTCGAGAAAGGTTCTTGGAGTTGCGTTTTTCTGACAAGCGGTGTTTTTCGTTACGACGGTGACCGTACGCCAGTTATGGCAATGCAGGATAGTATAAACATGTTTTTTACAACCAAAAATGTCCTCTATGCTTGTCCTCTCCTATTTTATGGACCATGGAAATTATTCTCATTGGAAGACTCTCGGCAGAATGAAGTTAGTTTTTTTGGCAGACCTGAGTATTATGATACAGGGAAAAAAGAGTGTAACAGTACATTCTCCTTTTAAATTCAGCACTAAAAAGACTTAGAACTGAACTGGGTTGAGCAGCTAATTGACGATTTTTGTACTCGGTATCTTCTTTCTTAACCCTTTAGCGACCAAATGGACTATTCGGTCCCCTTTCACGGTCTTTGGGAGAATTGTTCTAATAATTAAACAGTGAGCAATATGAGGTTGCTACTAGGTTTGAACGCGGTGGCATATTACAGCGTCGTTCTTTTGGCTGCCTGGCTCTCAGCATGCTTCATTGCATCAGTGTACAGACGGTCTTTGTGAGATTAAATGTAGAAACTAGAAAAACAAATTGGTCGCTAAAGGGTTAAGACAATTACAGCGAACTATTTAACTTCATACTTTGGAGATTGAAGTAAATTTAATTATTCTCTGACAAGAAATATGTCGGTACAATACGAGTATGTTTTTAAATCAAAGGTTTTTTGAGAAAGTCAGAGCTAACGTTAATCTTTGCTAGATTTTAATTTTTATTTGATTTTTTGAACGAGTTAAATTATTTGAAGCATCAAACATTTGGTGCCTTGTCACTCATCGTGAGAACTAGCGCTGCAATTTTTGAGTCCATTGAGTAATGCACCAAACTTTCTGAATGGATGAATTGATTCGTGAAAAGGACTATTCTAGAGTATTTGTTTTTAATCATTTAGCTATACCTTCGAGGAATATTTTCCTCGGATTTAAATGAGTATCGATAAAAATTTCTCATTCTGTATGCAGGGGTTCATAACGTATTCAGCTAGACTCAGCGTCTCGTATTAAATTAAATGAACAGCCGTGATATTCCCAGGCACTGCAGAGACCTGAACGCAGATTTGCAGCGGAGCAGATTTTTTTTGAGCAGCAAATCTTGCTACAATGTGCGTATCCTCTTTCTGGCATGTCTTTGAGAGGAAGGAAGGATGTGCTTCATAAATTTCAGGCTAGAAAAGTTGCCCTTCAGCTTCAGGCTAGGAAGACCGGCCTTCAGCGTCGGGCTGGGAAGGATGCACTTCATCAGTTTCAAACAAACAAACAAACAATCTTTATTTCCAATCAAGTACACAGTACATAGACATTTAGTACATTGGTTTTTCAAATTCTTAAGGTTAATATTCTTAGAGTAAGGATGATGGTGAGCTCCATGCGACGATCCTGGGATGTGTCCATGGGTGGGGAGTTGAGGGCTTACCGATAAGTGCGAGCTCACGGCGTGAAACGAGAAACAGCTCGTATTCATTGCCGGGTTTCGAACCCGCACGCAGTCTTTCTGCACAAGCAGAGACCCGATACAGAACACGGGCCGCATACCACTCGACTACGGTGGCTGCTCAGGCTAGGAAGACAGTCTTTCAGCTTTAGGTTTGGAAGGAACTGATTCCTTTCTTATATTCAAGAAGGAACTGATCAAAAGAAAGGTTTCTCTTAATAAGTTTGTAATGATTTGCTGACCCTACGTTGCCAAGGTGCTGAGGTAACACCAATATCCGTCTATGCACTGCATGTTGTTACTTTTCATTCGTAGAGTAACTTGTCTGTTGGACGGATAAGACCTTCATGGGTTTTAATCTGGCTCTATAGTCGCTCCTTTACTTGATTTTCTTCATCAAATATTTGAAATGTCATCAATTTTGACGCCACATATTTTATCGTCGCTTAGTTTTATTCTTAAATACGATGAAATTACACTTGCACATCTTTCTTACCCAATCCATGATTGTGAAAAATAAAGTGCATGAATAATTATTTCTCAATTTTATTTTTAAACAATATTGTAGATTGTCGTTGCTGTTTTTCGAAGATTCAAGTAACTTTTTTAAATATGTTTCATTTTAACATTGACCTATTCTTTTCAAGACTGAGGAGCTTACAGGATGCATCCGTGCAGAAGTCTGGACATTAGCCATCATTCGCTCATTCATTTTCATGATATCCTATTTTTTTCTTTATTTTTTGCAGGTAATAATGTTTCAACTATCTAGATATTAGGAGCTGTGACCTCATTGCTTATTGGTCTCTCTTTACACGAAGGGATGAAACGTGTGTATCTTCTTTTACTTGTGTTTACTTTTTTCTTCAGAGGGCACACGGTCTGCAATAAGCTTTAGGTCATAATCTGTAACCTACTATTCTGGTATCAATTTTTTTTAAATTTATGATAAATATGAAGTGTCAATAAAATGTGCATAACTATTAAACTAAAGATTACTTCCTCTTCAATTAAGGCAAGAACGTTTAAGCCATTAAGGGTCGGAATTAAAACATGATGTTTAAAAAAAAGATTATTTCCATCTTCTACTACCCTCAGAACTGTGCTGTATGAGATAAAGAATAATATCAATGAAGTTTATGCTCGAAAGCAGCCGTACCATTTTAGTCATAGAAAAGTTTTATATGAGTTTCATAGTTAAATAACTAACATACAAATGTGGGTCAAAAAAGCATTCTTGTCTTTTGTACGTTAAAATAGGGGCAATGAGTTTTTAAGATCGCTGCCTAATTCGTCTAATGTTGTACGATGAAACGATATTCTTGCGTGTATGAGTTTAAATGTTACCCTAATCTTTAATACACACTTCTCAATGCCTGTTAGATTTTGAAGTCTGCCCTTTTTAAACTAAGCCCTTCAATGCTTTTTGAGACTGTATTGGATTCAACTCAGGCGACTGACTAGTCCACTCGAAGAATTTGGCCCCCACATCAAGACCTAATGAACGACCTAGCCTTGACGTGTGTTTTGGGTCATTTTCTTGATGGAACGTCCAACGTCTCATTGTTAGAGTGTCTGGAGGAGTGAGATATAATTTTTTCATACGGAATCTCTCACACGATGTGATATCATTAAGCGCTGTGGCTCGTTCGATCAGGGCTAAAAAAGATCGAGCCGGAAGCTGCCCATGGTTCAGGCCTCGAAAATTATTTTTCTTGGTGATTCATTTTGTTAGGACGGCTAATCATTATGTGAAGGGAACACTCATTGTGAGCTTTCCCATCAATTTTGTGCACGAGTGGTTAAGGCTGCATAGTCTGTTCACTGATGACTGGTCTGCTAAATTTAAAAACGCTGAGGTTTATTGCAAGCCTTTCCTTGCCTGTTGCGATTTTTAGCCACCATGATCAAGTTTATTGGAAAAAGAATTATATTGTCAAGCGTTCAGTCCTTGGAAGCACGAACAACCAACAGGAATAACTTCACCGAGTTGTTGGGTCTACAAAGTTGTGCTGTTGTCGTACCCTAAAGTACTTAATCAGACAACTACCAACTCCAATAACCGCGCTGTATTGTTCTGTGATCTGTTTTTGGCTTGTTGTTGTAAGATCGTCTGAAAAGACGAAAAGTCTACAAGTTGCTGGAGGTGCTGCTGTATCACTGTTACGCTCACTGCCGTCCACCTACTAGTTGTTCAATTCTGAAATGTCATTAATGAAGTGCTAATTTAAACCTTTTGTCTCTGAACCACGTGCACGTAAGGAATCGTAAATATTTATCAGTTCTATTCGTCATTGGTAATTTAAAGGTTCTGGTCATGAGTCCTAAATTATATTTGGTGCCGCGAATATATCGTTGAACATTGACAATTTGATACTGAAATGCGAAATTCGAAAGCGCTATTATTTTTCTCTCTGTTGCCTCGTGGAAGGTAAGGTGGACCTCGCGCTCTCCATGGCCTCATGGTATGTTGTGCCCTGCAGCCCTGGGCAGAACTAACCCATTTGTATTCCCAGGAAACTTGCGCCTTTGTTTTGCCATCGTCCTGACCACTTCCTTAACAAAAGCACTGAGCTTCAGCCAGATGGGCCAGCCTGCACAGAACTGCCCAAGTTCTTGCGATTTTTTGGGTGTATATTTTTTTGGTCCTGCTGTTATTTTACTCCTACCATTTTTTACTAGAAACTTTCTTTCTTTCTTTACTTATCGATGACTTTGCGTATTTATTTCCGTGTTTTGTCGTCACATACCTCAGTGTTAAGAGAGGATACAAAGTGGTTGACGAGACTTTTTAATACACGCATGTTTTGTAGGTTGATGCTTTTATGCTACCAGGGAAACATGGAACTGCAGCTGTGAGTGTGTTTCATCATAGAACTGCAAAGATTCTTTATTCTAAGGACGTGCAGTATTGTTTTTAGCTATGACTAACTAAGCTAACTAAGCAACAGCGGCATATTAGTAGCGGGTGTAGATGCGGTATCTAGTATACCATCACCACCTAAGCCGCGTCTTTCTTTGAAATCATCAGTTATTGTAAATTTATATTGCTCTTTTGTAGTATTTCTACAGGCTGCTGGAATGGGGTTGAGGACTGAATTCAATTCAGAATACTAATATCAGGTTGGAACTAAAGAGATGTCCGATTTCCCGGTCTAGTTTATAATCTAAAATTTCATGATTGTGAAAATATTCATTCGCTGACACAGCCTTTTTACTTTTTAGAACATTATTCCATCTGTGAACAAACTTTTAAATCCCACTCATATAAAATTCTTTAGATTTGCAATAAAATACAAATTTAACTCATTTTCTAGCTCTTCTTTTGATGTCAACTCACGACATTCAAATGGTTCAGTAGTCCTCGAAATAAGGAATAATCAGCAGGAGCAAGGTTACGAGAATATAGTGCATGAATGATTATTTTCTTACCCTCCTCTTCCAAAAAGTTTTAGGTCATTCGAACTGGGGCAGGGCGAGCGAGCATTACATAATGATGTCACTGTTTCTCTTCACTAATGAGAGTCACTTTTGAGTCGAAGATGCTTCCAGGCTAAGAAATCGATCACAGTAATGATTAGCATCAATTGTCTGGTTATTGTCTAACAGACAAGGAACATGATCTTCTTCCGATAAAGTCCTGCTCTCAGTGATTGAAAGGGCTTACCTCCTCGACTGATCCACCACAGACATCCTTCAACATTATGGTAGAGGATTCATTTCTTATTACCATTAACAACCTAGACAAAAATGATGCTTGAATGTGTCGTGAAAGCAATGATTGACAACGAGCAACATGCTGTTGGTGGTTCTCTGGAGTCAGCTCATGAGGGACCCATATTCGAGCCACTGAAACCTTCCCAACGTGCTTCAACTTCCGTTGCACAGTTGCATGGACTACGTTCAGTTGTCCAGCTAGCTCAATAGAGGTGCTGGTAGGCTGTTCGGAAACAAGTCTTTCCAAAATTTCAAAAATGATTTTTTGTGACGACCCTCTTTTGGATCTTCTTCCAGAGGGAAATCCCCAGTTTGAGAACGAGAAAACCATCTCCTGGAAATCCTTTCACTCGCTCCATTATTCCCATCAGTATTCTTGATAGATTTTGTTGCTGCACTTGCGTTAACACCTTTATTAAACTCATACAGTAGCATATGCCTAGTGTGATCGTTAGTTGGAACAAACATGGGTGTCAATTGACACGAAAAAAGTCAATGAAAGAACGATAATTTGACAGAAAGCAGTTCACTTTAGTGGCAAAAACTTGTTGAAACCAAAACAGGAGGAGGCAAACAATTAAAAAATTTGATTTGAACATTCGTTTCAAAATTCGGTCATTACTTTCGCACCAACCTGATACATATCAGCAATGGCTAAAATTTGCGGTGTACTTTACATTGCTAGCCGTGAGTAATGGTAGAAAATTTCCCGACCCGTGAATTTGATTTGTTTAATATACTTGATTTAAAACTCGGCGAATGAAGTGGAAAGCACATTTGAACTTGCCTGATACTACCAAGCATAGTAAAATTTGTGGGTTTTAATGAACAGCTAGACAGTTCCCGTGGAAATTCCTCGATTTAAATTTGATTAATTTAATATTATTATAAAGATCAATGTATTAAAGATTTACGACGAACTATTGTGGTTTAAATAAATAATTTAGATTAATATAATATATATATATATATATATATATATATATATATATATATTCCATTTTGTATCTGATCCACCAGTAACGTGGTCTAGATAGTACCCGTTAAAATTCTTTGGTTTAAAAGTGATTGTGTTTTCTTTTGCAGCAACACGAGCAAAGATGTCGTCGGTGAAGGTGGCTGTGCGCGTGCGCCCCTTCAACAACAGGGAGGTGTCACGTGAATGCAAGTGCATCATCGGCATGAATAACAATACCACCAGTGAGTATTGTAGCGGCTGGTATTGTGAGGTACAACACCACCAGTGAGTATTGTAACGGCTGGTATTGTGAGTTACAACACCACCAGTGAGTATTGCGACGGCTGGTATTGTGAGATACAACACCACCAGTGAGTATTGTGACGGCTGATATTGTGAGATACAACACCACCAGTGAGTATTGTAATTGCTGGTATTGTGAGGTACAACACCACCAGTGAGTATTGTGACAGCTGCTATGGTAATACTAGACTTAATTTTTATGTTACAAATTTGTGTTTTCAGAAGCGTTGGTCCTACAGCTGCTTATATTAAAGTTGCGATATCGCGTGGTCCCGTGTTGTCACGTGCTCCAGTGTTGTCGCCTGGTCCCGTGTTGTCGCCTGGTCCCGTGTTGTCGCGTGGTCCCGTGTTGTCGCGTGATCCCGTGTTG
>VCRD01001719.1:0-10639 GCA_006783055.1 Trinorchestia longiramus | reverse complement strand
TATATATATATATATATATATATTGTTTTTCTCAATGAAAAACATGTGACTTATCTTTTTACTCGATTTCACGGTGAGATCCAAATTAATTTGGTAGTGTTAGATAAGTGGTAACTTACTGCAGTGTTGGAGGGCTATAAAATTATACAGAGTTAGCATTGAGAACGACAGAGTTTGCTTATTACTGTAGCTTACGTTTTAGGGAAGCACATGTTAAATTTCTTTACAAAATAACTTTGCATTTGATAGAAAATTATTTTTTTCTCGGCTCCGTACGAGGTTCATTCAAGTTAGAACACCTGCGATTTTTTCCTCGGGACTGGAAATAGATAGAAACATGTGGTTTTAAATACTCGTGCACTCGTTGTGAATGCGTGGCAGAGATAGCAACGCCATGTGACATACAGAACTCTAGCGGTAGCGGTGAGAGTGAGGACTGTTTTTGATACTTAAAATGGCTACGTTTTCATTACAAGAATAGCGTGTAATCATTCGTGTTTTATATTTGAGTGGTGTGACACCGATTGAAATTCATCAGCAGTTGAGTGAGACATGTGTTTATGGTGTCATGGATATGTCTAATGTGTGTTCGGGGGTGTGACAGTTCAAAGAAGGTAGAACGCCGCGTGACAACAAATCGAGACAATCTTTACCTTGCACCTGCCGGTCTGATGACATGATTAAGCGAGTGGAGAAAGTTATTTTGATAGATCGCCGAATGAGTGTGGAACACACTGCCTTCAAAGTTGGGATTTCTGTATGATCTGTGCACACAATCTTGCATGAAAACCTGAAAATGGGAAAAGTGTCCCACGTGGGTGCTACGAATGCTGACGGACGACTACAAGGCTGCGCGTGTGGCATTTTAACAGGCAATGTTGATGCGTGATGACGGCATGAATGGGCCTTCGTTTTCATTTTAATAATGGATGAGACATGGCTGCTGTTTTTTTCAATCTTGAAACGAAGCGCCAGTCAGCTCTATGGAAGCACACAGACCCACTGCTACCAAAATATTTCAGATAAGCGCTAGTGCTGAAAAAATGATTGTGGCCATGTTCTGGAACAGCAATGGCGTATTCCATACTCATTGCGTTCTAAAGGGCACTACGATCACAGGTGCATCCTACCAAGGTGTTTTGAAGAACAAGGTCCTTACAGCATTGGGCGAAAAATGGTCAGGAAAGGCTGCACGTGTGCTCTTTCACCAAGACAACGCACCAGCCCATCGGGCGAACGCGACGCTGCAGTTTCTTCGTGACAACTTTGAAGTAATATCTCATGCTCCCTACTTACCTGACATGGCTTTTAGTGACTTTTGGCTGTTTCCTACGATGAAAGACACTCTCCGTGGTCACGCATTCACTAGCCGTACCTTTATTATATCAGTGATTTTCCGGTGGTCAAACCAGACTCCTTAAGAAGCGTTCGCAGCGGCCATGGAATCATGGCGTCGACGTTGTAAAAAATCTGCACGGCTGCAGGGACATTACGTCGAAAAGTGACTCAAGTTTCACAGTTTTCGTATGATTACTTTGTGAGATAAAATAATCGAGGGTGTTATAACTTAAATGAATCCCGTACATATTAACAGCGGCTGCACTTCATATGTATATTAGCAGCATGTTAGAGTTTATTAACGGCTGCATTTCGCTTATTAGCTGTATGTTAGAGCTTATTAGCGACGGCACTTTACATATTAGCAGCATGTTAGAGCTCATTAACGACAGCATTTCGCATATTAGCTGCATATTAGAGTTTATTAGTGACTGCATTTCACATATTAGTGGCATTTTAGAGCTCAGTAACGGCTGCATTTCGCATATTAGAGGCATGCTAGGCCCATTTGCGGCGGCACTACGCATATTAGAGGCATACTATAGCACATAGGCGGCGGCACTTCGCATATTAGCGGCATGTTAGAGCACACTAATGGCAGCACGGTGCCTGGTTTCTGAAGCTTTATGCCTGAGCGGCGAGGTCAAAACACTACTGATTTTCAGTTGTGGAAAGTGTGTAGTCATGCATTTGAAAGAAAAATTCATTTATTAATTTGCAAGTAGTTCATCCTGGGAAAATAAGACAGTCTCATGAATCATATCTAAATATATTTAACAAGAAATACTCATACTTATATAAATTATACAGTAACTAAGTATTTTCTTAACATTTAAAGTGTTATTTCAATTGATCGTCGGACAACGAGTAGATCTGTTTTTGAACGTGTAAAAATAAAGTTTTCGCGGATTGAAATCACATTATTCTCTGAATACGTTATCTGCCAGGCTGTATGCAGGGTTTTATAATGTAGGACATACCAAATATAAAGAAGAATCAATGCAAAAGGGGAACATAATTAATATCAAACGTTTCGAAACCCAGAAGTTTATACTTCAGTGCTGAAATGAAGAAATAACTTAAAATATACCGACAATAAAACAAAGAAACATACATTTGTCTCCGTAACTTAAAATCTACTTTATTACATTCATGAAAATTTCTTAACGAATAACGTCCATTCTGTCACATGCACGGACACAGAACTATGTCGGTAGGTTGGAGCAATGCATAATTTGATAGCACTGATCTTCATTCAAGTTAGTTTTATGGGTAAACATAAAAAGTGATTCTAGGATTAGGAGGTTTTACATGTTATTAGCCCTATAGAGGGTTGAAAACTTAGCCGTTTTGAATGCATGGTTGACATTTTTGGTCATGTTTGACAGCGGTTGCTAATTGTTGACGTAGAAAAAGCATGTCTTGTTCTTTGAGAACTTCATAAATGGTGGCTGTGTCTGATGAACTGTTAAAGTTTAGTGCTGCCATCATAGGATCGCATGCAGCACTCACACTCATTAAACTAGACACATCCACTCCATAAGCATTCCCCCAATCGTTTCTTTCTGTTAAAAAAATGAAATCTTAAAACTATTCTTTTAAAAGACTTGGGCGTTGACCGATGCATAAAACTTTCTGACCAAAGACAGGATTTCCTTCTTCAACTCTGAATTTAAATGTCACATGAATGGATATTCCACCCCTTAGCTTGCTTTGCTGCGCCCAACGTTACAGGAGGCAGACCAAATTTTGTATTCAAGATTTTCTTGGGCTGATTATTAACAAAGAATTTGGAATACAAATTAAAGCAACTTTATTTCAACATATCATAGAGCAAAGGATAAGTTGACAGTTTGTGGAATCAGGTTTTTAATTTTTAACGCTATTTTTAGACTAGTGATAGTAGATAATATGAAAGCGATATTTACGGTTATACCATTGAAGCAAAGCCTAAGATTAAAAGTGCGCTAAAACTGCAACAAAGCGTTTTCTTCGGAAGAACTTGCATACAACATGATGTCATTGTTTGGGTTCCAACAGAAAGGCTGAAATTCTGAATTTGAGAGTAGCGGTCAGAGTGAAACTCTTAAGTTGTGATTTATAATTTACTAGTTGATCGCTAAGTGTAATATGCTGATGATCCATAACATTGATTTATTGTTGTGGTTAACTGAAAACTTCATTACGTCGAATAAAATCGGAAGTTACATATCAGAGCAATATTAAAAAAACAAGAACGGAAAATTGAAACATGTCACAAATTACCAAGATTGAAATATAGATAAAGATGGCTTGAGTTGTAGATGGGCAAAAGTTCTATGGTTTTACTCGCTTATTGTAATAAAACATTTACTAACATTGGCACTTGAACTTTATGATTACATTATGAATAAAATAACTTCATTACGATGAATTGAATCGAAAGTTACGTACCAGAAAAGATGATAAATGAGAAGGGAATGTTAAATATTTTGAGATGAAAATCTACGAAGGTATTCGATTTCGTGGTGGAAAATTTCATAGGTGCTAGAAATAGAATAGAATAGAATAGAATAGAATGAGGCTATAGGAACGAATCTTCTGGCCCATTCTTGGGTCGGATAATTACTTCGATAATTATTCGGTTGTGTACCCAAGTCCAATGCCGTATTTCTAGCCGCGTCAACCATGTCGGTAGCGGGATTCGAACCCGGGTCTTTCCGCTCGCAAGCAGATTCGCTCACCAGTCGACCAAGCTGGCGGGTAGTCGACCAAGCTGGCGGGTAAATAGGATCTGTGTTGTGTATTAAATTGCATTTTTAGCACCTATTTTATTCATAATTTAACTTCCTTGAATACACATAGGCGATCTAATCTTCACGATGCGAATATAGGGCTTTTTCTGGAGCTACCTTCCTGAACAGAGAGATGATTATCAATCAATTGCTCACGTGAATTCGTGGAGCGCACGTGTCTTTGATAGCACATATACATAAAACACATTTGTCGCATATGCATCAACACAAGAGCAAGCGTTGCAATGGTCAATGAAGATTCAGCCTGGGCTGTGAGGAGGCACTTTATGACCAAGCAAAGCACTACTTTTAACGGCGCTCGAGCACTCAGACACATCACGGTCTGTAATTGGTCCTCACGAGTCCCCTCGTTTGCTACAGGGGATGGAAATGCACCACGAGGACCGAGCTAAAAATTCAGGATTGACTCAGGTGCTCATCAAGACAATGTCAGTGGGCAACATATGTGACACTTTCTGCCGTTCGAGAGATTTTCAGCTTCTTTGTCCTCATTACATAGCGCCCTTCATGTCAAGGTTTGGGTAGCAGTGAGAAGTTTTCAATGAACTCCAGGGTTACTCTGAAGAGAAGTTTTCCATCCGAAGGCATAACGAGTTATTTCAAAATAAGAATTGTAGAATAACTTGAATTCGTTGAAACGTTAAGTGACTGCACTTCTGTATTCAGCTGTGGTGACAGATGAATTTGAAGTAAATTCGTACATTTTGGGAGTTTCTCTTTAATATAACTAGAAATTAAGTTCATTTGCTCAATGGGACCTATTATAAAAAATTCGCATTATGCTTGATAGTTTCCATCGAGTTTGTTCAGCCTTGATGAAACTTAGCCTAAGAAGATAAGGAATACCAGCTCTTTACTCGTATTCCTGCGCTTGCTGACATTTTCTGACCCCAATAATTGCACCTCATACCCACTAAATTGGTAAACACAAACTTTAGCTTGCTGTTATGCATGGATGTCAGTGCTTTAGACTGCCAGGTATCTGCAGGACTACTTTGACGTACTGCGGTGGTATTGCGAAGGAATTATTATTATTATTATTATACTACTAGTTTAACCACTGCAGTATTGTGAAGGAACTACAGGAGCACAGCAATTCTAGACTGGCCAGATAGTGAGTGGGAAGATCGAGTTTTAGGATGGAATGTGCAGACTTGAGTAAGAATGCTTCCAGTGTAAGCTTATGAATTGCAGAGCAGACAGCGGCCAAATTCATACCTCAATGTGCCCTGCTTGTGTTGTCTGTGTGGGCTTTGTGTTTGTTCAGTAGTATTTGTCCGACCTTGCCCTAGTTGTCCTCAAATCTCTGCAGCTCTGACTATATCTGTGCCTGCCTGTAGCCTTGGCTCGAAACATGTGATGAGGCTTGTCTTGGAGCTGGAATTGATCCAAGAAGGAAGGGTGTGTGTGGGATTAGAAGGCGCCTCCGTCATGAGCACTCTCAAAAAATTGATCTCGTCACTCGATTTCAGTCACCACCAAATGAGTGAAAAGACCAGTTACTCTCGTGACAGGAAGTTGTGACCATGTAGTACGTATAGTTGTAGAATTAATTCCTAACCCTGTCTTCGAACAAACTCATGTGCTTAATAGGGGCTCATCATGTGCTGTCAAAAAAAGAATGACAACGCCTGCAAAGTATGAAGGGGTGTCGGTAAACTGTTATTTCAAATGTTATTCGTTACAAATCCTTAATTGAAAAAATTATGCGGGTGAAATAGACAAGCTCCCTCTTGCTAGCAAGGGTCTCTCGTAAGTTGTACTGCATGATATTTTGTGCGTAATACCGCCGCTGCTGCTTCTGTGTAGTCATTATAGGAAAGAGTTTTGTGTTTTAATTATGTAGGAATGACAGCGTCAAGGTGTGGTAATGATGAAGCGTTGTAGTGCAGCGACAACCTCGTCAGTGTAAGATAGTAATGTCATAGCTAACGACTGCGAGTCCAGCAGTCAGTGTACAATGAGTAGAGAAGGACTTCTTCATGTCAATTGTAGATTTCGAGCACAACAAAAACTGCATTTTATTATCTTACTAAAATTTTTACTGCTATTAGAATTGTGTACTGACACAGTTGTGCTTTTTATCAGTATTGAAATATGTATGTACAAACAATATTGTGTATGTCCTATTCATATATATAGATCTCAATGGTAAATTTATTACACGGGTTTCGTGCACCGTGAAATTTCTGTAAATATGTGCTTGGTGAGTATTTTTGTGTTCTCTCTCAGCTGCAGCTGTCCTCTCTCAGCTGCAGCTGTCCTCTCTCAGCTGCAGCTGTCCTCTCTCAGCTGCAGCTGTCCTCTCTCAGCTGCAGCTGTCCTCTCTCAGCTGCAGCTGTTCACATAGCCGCCGCTGGTCATATTGATCGCTCCCGGGATCGTCGCCCCCGTGTTTCTTTTCCTCCCCAGCTCCTCTTTTTTCTGCCCATTTTTCTAGGATGGTTTTTGCTCGTTTTTATTTTCAAGCTATCCTCTGCCGTAATCTTTCAGCCCTACGCTCTCTTCTGTTGCCCACGCAGGCCTAACTGGCCTGGCTTAACTGATAATTGCAGGACCTACGACTTCCATACCTAGGTCAGGCTGCCTATTTTTAGACACCACAATTAAGGCTATTGTTAAAGAACATGTGAGCCCAGAATCTGTATATTATGTAAGATATTTCCCTCATAATATATATATATATATATATATGTATATAACATAACATGCAAAGAAATCTGTTTCCTTATTTTCCGATAGTCATATTGATATGGTTATGTTCCCAATAGATGAAGAATTATATGGTCTTAGTTGCGTTCCCGTCGTGGCTACTTTGGGTTCCGAAAATCTTCATCAACTGTCATACTCAACTCGTTTTCAATTTTTTATGGATTACTTCGTAAGTCTGTTATTTTTTAAATGTTTGCTTCTCATAATTCTCCCTCAGAATTCTTACCCTTGGAGGCTCCAATTTTTGAAATTTTGATTATTTGCCCGATGGTGGACAGGTGTGCCCTGGTAGGCTTCTGAGACGCCCTTACATTTTGGAGTCAATAGAAGTGTAGAATTGGCGGTGCTTGTGTGGTTCAGTTGCGCGATTTCGTTTTATCAGGAGACCCACCATGTGTCTTATGATACCACGAGGGTAAACCAGCAAGAGAAACCCTGAGCCAACTTCGCTCGTGGCAGAATGTTCAATCTGTACGCTCAGAGGGAAGTCTGAAACGGGTAAATAGTTTCCACACGTTTCTCATTTCTTCAAAGACGGAAAGCACGCATGGGAAGTTTACATTTCTGTCTTGGGCTTTATTTCTTGTCTAGATTGCCGCTAGATTGCTCAAGGATTTTTACGAAAAACGTCGTTTGCTGTCCGTGCCTTTTTGTCTCCTCTGAATTGCTTTTGTGATCCTCAGTTGTTTTGTTCCAGTAAATAGTTTTGTTTTTGTTCCTGGAGATTGTATCGGTTTTGTTTCTGCAAATTGTTGTATATGTGGCTATTTTTTTGTCTCAACAAACTTAATGCTTATTATATCAACTGCAAACTTGCTGCTGGGAGTTATGCTCACTTTGAGAAGGTGGTTCCTTCATTATAGTTGTGTGCAGATACGTAAAATTGTGCTCGAATTCACTGAAATTTGTTGAGTCTCAGATTTTGAGTGTATTCGTAGAACTCTTGGTTTGTTTAAAATTACTAAGCCGTAAAAGTCAAACATATTGTCTGCGTCGACGTTCGCCCAAGTCTTGTGAAATGAGGTTGCCAACACTGACTGCTATTACTGGAGACTGGAGAGTTATAGTGGAACTCAATTGCTGTCGTCTGTGCCCTAACCCGCTCAATGCAACGCTGAGAGCTTGCTTAAGTGACTCCCTGTATCGGCTGTGTTAACTCTGCATAGCTCAATGTCTTGCGCAGCTCTGGTCGCTACTATTGTAATCGATGCTGCTACTACTGATGTTGTTGCAGCTCCTAGCGCTGATGCTGTTAATGCAGCTGTAATCGATGTTGCAGCTGTTACTACTGATGCTGTTAATTCAGCTGTAGTTGTTGCAGCTTCTGCTACTGATGCTGTTAATTCAGCTGTAGTTGTTGCAGCTTCTGCTACTGATGCTGTTAATGCAGGTGTAGTCGTTGTTGCAGCTCCTAGTGCTGATGCTGTTAATGCAGCTGTAGTTGTTGTTGCAGCACCTAGTGCTGATGCTACTGCTTTTTCTGCTGTTGATGCTGTTGTCGCTGATACTGAAGTTGGTGCTATTATTGATGTTAAATCTGCAGCTGCTGTAGATCCATTTACTATATAACCACTGTAATTGCTATTCAAGTGTTGTATTTGCTGGACGTGTGATGTTGTGGCTCAGAAGTATGGGACGCTTATGGCGGAGATTCATTCTTTCAAAACATGGATGGTAGTTGGTTAATTTCATCTGAGATTTGTTGTCTAGTCTTTGCTTTGGAGTAACGCAAAACTCGACTACGTTCTTTCCCGTATTACAAAATAGTTATAGGGTCTTAAAAATCCTATGAGGGCCTGATAAAATAGTATCAGGCTTGCAAAAAGGTGTTAGGGACTCATAAAATGGTATCAGGTACATACGAAATAGTATGAGGGTCTTACAAAATGGGAACAAGAGCTTACATAATAGTATGAGGGACTGTAATTATGTCCATTATTCGTTAATTTTTGTGACACCGATGTCTTCTTGATTCTTTGAGATGTAGGCAGCCTATTGAACTTCTAGTCACTTCTGTTTGTAACGCCAATTTTACTATTGTACTTAAGAATTCCTCGACCTTTACAGGTCTCTGGATAACATTTTATTATGGTACAATGATGCTATGATTGTATTTATTCAGTTAAAAAAAATGAGGGTTGTTTTTTTTTTCACCGCGAGCGACTTTTAGTTTCAGTAAAGAGGCGTTTAATGGGCGCCCCAGACAGCTTTACGACTCTTTTCTAATCGTCGTCCTCCACAAATTCGCCAGATGTGGCTTCCCTAGACTGGCCATTGTCTATAAATTGTCTGCAACTGCCCTGCACCGCAGCCTTACCTGGATACCTTTTTCACGCCACTATCTGCTTAAACTTAATTTTTAGCTTCCTGGTGCCCAATCCTTGAACTTATATTCATGTTACAGTTTTCTGCTCAAGGTTCCCCTGGTTATGTTATGATTTTTACATATATGTACGCTTACGGGCCATATTTAGGCAACGTGTATAGCTGACTCATGTAATGAACTGGCTCATCTGAACTGTCGTACGTGCAGTATATGAAGGTGGAGTACAACGCTCCTTCTTAATGGTTATTCAAATTATATTACTAACTTCTTTACTATATGTGCGATATTTTTGCACTTGTGTAATCAAATTTTCTAAAAATTGCTTTAAAATGACGGTCGCCACGCTTGGTCGTCGCGTAGCTCACACTTGAATTGTCGCTTGGTATCACGAATACTTGGCTGTCGGCAGCCCGTCGCTGGAGTGCTGTTCAGCTGAAAATATTATTGGTCCGTTGCATGTTAGTTATAAGTTGGAAAATGTTGTTGAGTTTTCAGGTGTTGCCAGCAGCCTCGATGCCGCGTTGCGTTTAAACCGAGGAAATAAGTTGCTTTAAAAATCTCTTGATATTCTGGATAGGTTTATGTTTATAAAAGTTTGAAGTGGGAAAATTTTTTCTATCTTTTTTGAAATTCATAGAAATTGAGCTATAATTAGTTTATGTTATTGACGTTTAAATGTCATTATATACCGTTGTAGTCCAGTGATGCATGCCTATTTTATATATTTTTTTAAATTTTATCTTGGAAACTTTTATTTTGCATTGATGTTAGCAAATGTCTCGTGTCAAGTTTAGAATATATTTTTGAACCATGAGTATCAAAATTATCAGCGTTGTAGTGAATTTAGAGGCTTGCAACTTTTCACAAACCTTTTATTGAACAGCTGACCTCTGAACTTTTTCATATATCGTATTTAATGGGACTCCATTTTCTACCTTGGAGTTTCTTTGAAATGACGCTTGTGAGCGAAAAAGAGTTATTGTATTTTGAATTTGCAAGCGAATTTTAGGAAAAAAATCTGAGGTGCTACAATGTAACCATTCGTGCGTCAGCCTAATGAGCAGAAGCTAAAAAAGGCTGGCACCAAACCAAGTAACTACAAATGGAAAGTTTTCGCTTAATTCATTCAGTTTCAGTAAATTCCATTCTACATTCTACTTACACTTATAAGGTAATTTCATGTAATATTTTAATCACAAATAGATAACATTTCGTTTTTTTTTATTTCAGCGATCATCAATCCCAAGGCTCCTGCTGGCTCTAAGGAAGCTATCAAGAGTTTCAACTATGACTACTCGTACTGGTCACACAACGTGAGTATGCTGGTATTGTGACTACTCGTACTGGTCACACAACGTGAGTATGCTGGTATTGTGACTACTCGTACTGGTCACACAACGTGAGTATGCTGGTATTGTGACTACTCGTACTGGTTACACAACGTGAGTATGCTGGTATTGTGACTACT
>VCRD01001718.1:58297-118356 GCA_006783055.1 Trinorchestia longiramus | reverse complement strand
TTTGTGCTGGAATCTTCTGTCATGAAATCTTCGTAGGTATGAGTAATAGTTTAACATTATTAGTGTGAAGGCAGTGTACATTAATAAGAATGAAAGCTATTTCCCCTATCACATCGGTATTCTGAAAGCCATCCAGATTCCTTTGAAGTTCACTGCAATTCATTAGCTTATAGAAATAGAATATTTGAGGATACTATTAAGAACATTGTTTTAAAACAATTTTTTTTAGATTGAAGAGGGTGCTATTTAAAATTTGCAATAAAAACTGTAATACTTAATAATCATTTCTTTTTTGTCTTAAACGAAAAAATAAAAAAATCAACGCCGTTAATGATTGAACCCTCCGGACTCTCAATGGCCAATCATGAAAAGGGTGTCGGGTTTTTATCCAGTAGTTTGAGATTATTTTTTCGCCACTAATGCCACAAAGAACAGGCAATGATCGATTGTCGATATCCATTCTGCTCCAGCGGTCTTTACCCAGCGATAATGAATCCATAAATTGCAGTTTCGATTGTGGAAGAGGTAAATCTATGGGCAGTGTGTCATGAGTGTCTCAATATTTTGCTGTGACCAAAGCAATACATCTTCCTTAGTTGAGAGAAGAGCAGTTTGTTCTGTTCGCGTTTTTTTGTGATAAACAGTGACAAATCAGAGACAAAAATCATTGGGGTTTCGCAACCTCAGCTCGAAGTTGCTGGAGAAATCCATTCTCATGACATCAATTTGAAAAGATTTATTGTTAAATTGAAAATATTTATCCTTCGAAAATTCTAGCGTCGGTAATAGTGACGAATAGAAAGACAAGAAATTCAATGAAATTTTTCAGAGCTAAGAAGTTGAAGACTTGAGAAAATTGCGAATAGTTAATAATTTCTAACAAAATATGCAAGGAATCGCTCAGAAATATCTCCTGCGTTGCCTGTGAGCTCATGCTATCAGTAAATGTTGTGTCGAAAGGCTCATGTGCTCATAATTGTTTCCAAAAATTAAACTCATCAAAAATAAGAAGCAGTGTAGCATAAATACTTCATATTATTGAATGAAGGTTGAACTGGGAACGATGTGATACTGAATGTTATTATACATATCTAAAATCATTTACGCGTATATTTTGCAAGTAAATTCTATTTATTCGTGGTAAATTGCGATTTTTTTTACTAATTTGAAACTTAATGAAAAACGAGTTTCCGTTCTGTACAATGTATGTTCTGAGCATTGAAAAATAAATACTCTTAAACCAAAAATATGGTGTTTTCATAAACATGAAAGCCCACAAACTTCACAAACTGTTCAAATGGATGTGCATTATTTGTAGGCATTGCAAATATCTTAACTTTTTAATATCAATTGCTGTTTTCCAGAGGGAAAAATTGAAAGCATTTCAATTTGAACTAAAGAAATTGTCAACGAGAAATGGCATTCTCATTAACAGAGAGCTTTTGGTTGGTAATTAGCTGTATTTTATTTTCTGTTATTGACTTTTCTATGTTCCTAAATAAATGCTTCATTTTTGAGCTATAAAAATCTTCAGAAACTAGTTTTTTTAAACAATTTAACTAGAAAAGGCCATAAATTTGTTAAGATGTTAAAATTCATCCCAAAATGTAATTTATCCGACATCGAAATGAGTTCCCAACGGAAGCAACATCAGTTTTAATGCTAGGGCTACATTATTATTTAGTCTGTAACCCTATATCGTAATTTCATAATTAAGTGATATCGTGAAACTGTTTCTCCGCCGCCCATCGATATTATCATATTGGAAATGAAAGGTTGGTACCATTAATTCAACTATGAGAAAATACTGCTCACGAACTTCTGATACACTCGCCCTGACATAAGAATAGAATAGAATAGAATAGAATGAGGCTATAGGAACAAACGTTGTGGTTCATTCTTGGGTCGGATAATTACTTCGATAATTATGTAGTTGTTTATCCAAGTCCCATGCCGTATTTCTAGCCGCGTCAACCATGTCGGCAACGGGATTCGAACCCGGGTCTTTCCGCTCGCAAGCAGATTCAATCACCAGTCGACCAAGCATAAGCCAGGTGACTTCTTATTATGATCTCTGTATTTCTCTAACTTGTGAAATCCTATTTCGAGATTTTTCATTTCTAAGATGTTTTCAGAGTGATAACTAATTATTCGTGTAAATAAACGTAGCAAGTTATTGACAGCTTTTTATTTGCAAAGCCAGTAGAAATTATCAGATTGTACGATGAAAAATTCAAAAAACTGTTCGAGTTTGACTGCGAGTCTGAAATAAATTTCTTAATGAATGTATTTTACAACATAAATTTCCTATCCTGATATATTATTTGATTACACTCCAGGTTTTTATGAAGGTTGATACCCTACCATATCACTTCCGTTGCCGTTTTTATTTGTTACGTCAATGCACAAGTTAAGATGATTCTTAATGATTTGATGCTAGCATTATACCTCAATTTTGGTAACCTGATTTACACTGTGGAATGTTATGAGCAAGATGTAGGCAAAAAAGAGGCACCCTAACTCGTGGTTCACCTTAACTTGCGAAATTTCTCGATGCGTAACTCCAGCGAGTGTGAAGAATTGTCTGCATGTAAGTAGCCCCAACGAAGGATAGTACTGTAACCCTCAGCAAATGTTCGCTGCTCCTCTGGTTATTGTCTGCTTCTATTTGTGTAGCTTCAAATGAAACTCCCAAGATCTGAGAGCCGAGCAATTCACTCACTCAGTGCCGCTGGAAAATATTTTTGTGTGAGGGATTTTAAAAAGTTCAATTTGACCTGAAGTTGAATTGGGTTCCAGGAATTCACCGAAAAAACTTCACGTGTTGTAAGAATTATGCATATAGCTTACTTCATTTTTCAGTATGCACTACATCTAAATATTAACAGTGGTAGTATAAAAAGGTAGCTATATTCATCGAAACGTATTTTGCAGTTCTGCATGGTAAAATTAGAGGTGGTGCAGATATCAGCGTAATTTTTTCAGATCCGCGTCAGCACTATTAAACACGGATGTCATGTGGATGTCTCGCATAAAGGAATATTATAGTCAAAAAGTCATATTTCCATTCATTTCGTAAATAATTGGTAGCCAATCAATTAAACTTTATGCTCTGTTTAATAAATACTTCTTCTAGTGTTTGAATGATGAATAGGATAAAATTGAAAAATGATATGTGCTTGGGCAAGGGACAGACTAGGCGGAACAAAAGTAAACATGTAATGCAGTACTGAAGAAACTTGCCGAACAGATGTTTCCAAATAAACTATCATAATGATTGAGAAATATCATAGAATTAAACGCATTCAGATGTCAGAAGATCCTTTTTGGTGGCGCACGAAGGCTCAGTCGTATCCTTCTTTTGCTATACTTGCTAGGACATATGATACTTAGCTTGTCTTTCCAGCAGTGTAGCCAGCGAGCGCCTATTTAGTGGAGCTGGCATCATCTATGATGAGAAGAGGTCCAAGTTAGCTCCTGAGCGGTCACAGAAACTTTTATTTCTGCAACATAATTTGCCAATTATTACCTACAATTATTAAATGTAGGTCATTTACAGTAGCCTGGAGCTAAAGTAGTCATCGTAGCATACGCTTGTCCAGTAATGCTTCTGTTCCCAAATTATTATTCTCATGGATGGATGGGTGGGTGAAGTCGAAAGCCTAACATAACAAACTGACTTTTTCGAACAATTAATTCCCCAGGTCCTGAGTGTTATTTAAATATGTCTGACATTTTACTGGATTAGATGCTTATACACAGTGGTTCTTTCTAGTCTATGCAAGTAAACAAACATCAATTTACAATATGTATTTATTTCCGTTATACTATGCAGCATTTGTATTGTAATCATTTTTTATTCCGAACATCTTAAGGCTAGCGATGATGCTCCCGGGGCCTTTTAAATCTTTTTGCACTCGTATGACTCCTTGAAGTAGAGACTCACGAGATCACTGAATGTTCTTGATCAGGAATGACCAGCCTGGTCTCCCTACGTCGCAAGCAGGAGAAAATCGAGGGCCGCATGAATAAAGGAGTTAAGCTCTCTGGACGAAATATAAAGCTGTTTGAATGTTCTAAGATGAAATATAAAGCTGTTTGAATGTTGCAAGACTTGGAATTAGTGATCTAACTCACAAGAAAATTAGCAGTGCCTATTTTATACATAATACAGAATTATGTCACAGTACACAGCCTATATGGGTTTTATGTCAATGGAAAGTTTGATAATCTATTATTTACATATCCACTTGGTAGTAATAACTACAATGCAGGTCATTACATCTTTTTCTCAATGACATTCCGTGTTTTTTTCTGTTAAACTCGTTTTAAATTGAATGTGCACACGAGGATAAATCATTTTCTTTATAATTGCAGCAGAACATACATCAATTTTTGCTCCTTCTGTTGTTTCTCATTTTACTGGTGTTGCTCACTCGTTTTTGAGAAACAATGTAAAGAAGTTTTACCTTATTCAAAAAAGGAAAAGGTAGTCATGTTATATTCTCATGTCTTGTTATTAAGTGTTATTCACTCTCAATTTTCTCGAGTAACTTCACTAAGGACGCAGAACTTAGTACATCTGATAGAAAAGGTAAACTGTTTGTAAAAAAAGGAGAAATGTGACTCTCTCACTTCATAAGACTGCAAGCCTTGACATTTCTATCGAAGCTATGAAATCGATGAGAGCTTGCTCTGGTCTTGGAGTGGAATGCAGTACGGGCCACGGACAACATCAGATGAATACTTCATGGGAAACCAGCAGCGCCCGGAATATCAAACTTGCCAGACGAAGAGAATCACCAAGCAGGCTCTTTCTTATGTATTGTTTTCTGGACCGCTTAATTTAATAGCAAACATTGAATTGTGCTTAGTATTTTAATCGACTATCGTCAGTGTTTTTGAAAAGGATAAAGTTCTTTGATTGTGCGCTTGCATAAAAAGCGGATTGAATATTTCATGCCCCTTCCGAATTCATACTACTGAAGTATCGTGTTAGCATTAAATCGTATCAGGGAACACTAACGTTAGTTTTCAAGTTAATAAAATTTCCCAGTTGATAATCTAAACAGCTGAATTTTTTAAGCTCTTTTATTACTTGTTAATGTTTGCCAAAAACAGTAGCGAAATGGTGATCAAGAAAATATTGTAAAGTAAGGAATTTATGACCACGTAGAGGAAAATCGGTGCTTGTTCACTATCCCCTGTATTCATACCTGAAGCATAGAATTTTGTTACTTATCTTCAGCTGGTGAACTTTTCATGCAGGATCTGATGTCATTGTGTAATTACACGTCATACTACAAGCTTTGAGGAATTCATTCTAAAATCACGAGAAAAAAAATCGAGTTTTAAATATTTGTCAGTACACAACTCTCCTTAAACACGTCAAAAGCTGGTCCATAACATCATACAGCTAACACGAACAATGTTGCTTGTATGATCTAGGATTTATCATCTAGGTATAAAAGACTTTGTGAAATCAAAAGAAACTATATCTGTAATTCACATCAGATACTGTTGCTTGTACAAAAATTCTTCAGCGACTCATAACCGTAAAAAAATTGTAGAAACGAGAATGTGCGAAAATATTTTTATAAACTCCGAGAGCTCGACAGAAGGGGTCGCTAACTGCCCTGTGGACGGAGCAAAAACCCCCATTGTACATAGAAGTTTTAGATAAAAGGAATTCCTTTGATGTTTATATACAAACGTGTTTATGGCAAGGCTTTGCTTGTAGATAAGTTCAGAACTTTACAAATTTTAATTCCCGTTCTCGCTGAATTAAAACATATGCGTGTAGATAACGGTAACAATGTCGTAAAACTCGCGAGTGATATGGAAATTTAAGGCATATGTATATAACAAAGTATAAACAATCTATTTTCAACAACATGGAAGATGATTGTTGAAGTGAATCTTGTCCAACAGTGGTATTCAGGAAAATTGCACAGAATTAATGGAAAATATGGAAAATAATACTGAAAAGTTGGAGGAACACGACGCATTTTTAGGAAAAGTCCTAAAGAATTGAGACGCTCCGTGCCACAAAGGTAAAGACACTACCAACTAAAAAATCTATTTGCTATGGCCCCGAAATCTCACAGCCGAGCTTGATTGAGTGTTAGCCTATAAAATGAGACCAAGAATACATTGATATTCATAATTAATTATTTAATGAAATTTCCATCTTGCAAACTTTCTATGGTGACGACTAAATACTTGTTTCAGGCATCTTAGTCTTTGTTTCACGGAGCGTCTCAATTGAAGAAGCCCTTGGTAGATCAAGTTTACCTCTTTGTTTCAATTTTACATTGAGGCTCAGGAAGCTGTCAAGAAGTAACTCTGACTTGTATGTGTGAGTCACCGGTAGAGTCTAACGAGTTTGATGTAGACACATCGTCCTACACATCAACGATGTGCGTCTGGGATGAGCGATTTGAGGTAAGCCAGTCCCTGTGGTGAGAGTAGCGCTCAAGCTGCAGGGAAACAGGAGATATTATGTACTGTTTTAATAGCCCTGGACATACACGAATATCAGGAAACAATGACGCTGGGAGGCTCGTGGATTCAATAATATTGTCTCAACAGCTAGAAACAATTATGAATATCAAGAAATATTTATGTTGCTTGAGTGATGGAAACATTAATATTGATGAAACACGTTTCAGTTTAAAAATAAGTTTAAAATTATAATTATTCAGTTTAAATATATATATATATATATAAATTTTATCGATATTTAGATCTCATTTCACCTCTTCATAGTTTTTAAAACAATTAATGATTCATAAATCTTTTTAAATGTGTAACTATAAAATTTATTTAACTGAGTAACAATAAGTGCGATTTTTAGAGCACTAATCTCAAAATCATTCAAGAGGAAAAAACATCAAGCTGAATCTAATTAGATTTTCGCTCTGCTCTTGTTTTTCTTCGAAGCTTCTGTGATCTAACTCGGCAGTAGAGATCTGCTGCCTCGTCTTACATCACTGATGTAAAAACTAACCTGAAATAGGAAATATTTCTGAGACAACGGAATAAAGTTTTTGTTCCCAGAATCAACTTTGCTGTTTTTCTCTTCCTTCCAAGGCTAGCGAGAAAAGAGTCTTACCATCGACTAAATTAATCCCGTGAATGCCTGCCAGGAAACTGTTTCTTCAGGGCTACAAGAGCCTCAGAAGAGAAGTATCTTCCTCTGAAAAGCAGGTGAGTAGCGCCCCAATGAAGTATTGCTTAGAAACGAAAAACTGAAGACCGAGTCTTCGCTTTTATCCATGTTTTTGTGATTTTTTCTCGCTCAGAGTCCGACTTTGAAAATAGCTCCTTCTGTTCTTAAGTCACAGAATTTTATAGAAATCAGCTTCAAAAGTCATTGCAAAGCTAAAGGTACGATATGGTAGGAATTCATCAAAATTTGGCATTTTGTTTACACGTGTGAAAGACAGACGAAAAACTACTGTATTATTTCAATCTATGCACAAATTGGTTGAAAATAGAAGCTTAGTGTTTAATATCATGATCTGGTTGTAAGAAAATTCACAGAATGATATTGGTTGAATAAATTTTTCTCGTACCATCACGTATAAGTCCAAGTCACATCCACTCGGGGGTATATTCTGAGGACTGTTAATGAATAAAAATATTGAAGGGAGTTCTATGTTTATAAACAATGAAAATATTAAAAATATGTACATGAATTCCTAAACGAGCATAGGTGTACATCGAAGCTTCGTGCTAACTCTGTCATTTTTGCAGGATTCTCACCTCTGCATGGATTCTCATATTGTTAAACTAGTTAGTATTGTTTCAATCCAGTTACTAACATTCTACTGCTGTTTTCAACGTTTCACGAATGTCTTCACGCGGATTTATGAACTGAGAGAAAAATCAACTCATTTAAATTAATGATAATTAACTTATTTATTTCTTACCACACGGTAAGGTATCTCATGCTCCAACTGATTCAACACAGATTAAGCAGGAAATCCTTACATGATCCAACTAATTTGACTCGTTGAATCACGCAAAAATGTATAAATTTACAACACTTAATGTTTCCAAACACTTCACACGAAGAATCCTTACACTATTTTACAAATTCGAAACGTAATAGATTCATTTGAGTTACATTAAATTTGAAAAATTCGAACTATATAGGGACATTTAAGAATGTATCACAGCTTATTTATTTCTTAACTGTCATCAAGAATACTTTAAAAACGATGAATTACCCTGTATTGCCAATTCTCTAATCTATTCTAGAGGGTCTTTAACAATTAACGTTGCAACTTTTAAAACCTATTTGGAATGAAGAAATATATGTTTACAAATGTTACAAAACGAAATTAGTACATAGTTAAATCTGTAATGCTTGAAAATTAGCGCATTTTATTCAACATGATTTTTGTCTAGATCGATAACAAGCTGATGATTCTTAGAGAATGATGACCTGCACGAGTTAGAACTTGCGCTTTGAAGGATTTTGGTCCATTCCATTTTGAGTTTTAACTTCAGTTCCTTCAAATTTTGTTGATGTCTTCTTAAAACTTAACGCTTTAGTATGGACTAAATGCCGTAAGTGACAGGATTTAGGTCTGGCGATGAAGGAGGCCATTCTTCCTTCGAAAAGAAGTGGGAAACATTAAATGATGACCACTCATGTGTTTTCTTAACTCCATGTGCGAATGCAGAGTCTTTCTGGAAAGACTTTTGGCACATTTTTTATTTGATTTGTAACGTCAGGCAACAATGACTTCAAGAACGCCGTTCCGGTATTTTTTTGGCTAATTTTAACCCTTCTTCCACAAAAAAACAATGAACTTACTCCGCTTTCAGCAATTCAGACTGGGTGTTAATCTCACTTGTCCCAGACCAAAATCGATCATATTGTACGTTAGTTTTTTTCTACACATCAATATTTTTTAATCACAGAACACAAGGTTCGGTAACGTGCCTTCGCGGATACAAGAGGAAAATGTTTCAGTTTTTGCAGGACGTTTGTTAAGTTTTCTCATATAATAGCTGTTTCTCTTCATGTTCGTACGAAGAGATGTTCGATTTTTGTGGAACATGGTTCCTACGGACACATTCACCTTTTTTGCTAGATTTCTAAGATACGTTTTTGAGGTATTTCTGAGTTTGATGGATGCCACCAGTTTTGAGGTTCTGATAGTTAAACAACGACTTTGGCCAAGCCTATTTTTGCCTATCCAGTCTTTTTGAACAGCTTTAACATTATCAGTACGAGGATACTGAAAATTTATAAGGTTGCTGTAATATCCGTAGATTTTCCCGCCCTATACACCTGTAAAATAGTTTTTGTTAAGATATTCGGTCATTTTAATGAATATTATGCATGTAAAACATGATTTTGCGATCACAAAAACATTGTAGATAAAATGAAATGTTAGTGTAAATAACTGATTTGACATTTAAACGTAACGATAATTGTTAAATGCCCTGTATAATAACTCTACATTATATTTTCCAGATCCAGAACTGTAACAACTGAATTCCTTCGAAATTTAAAGTACAAAAAATTTCAAAAAGGTAAAACTAAATTTGTTTTGTTTTTTGACGTTTTATTGAAATTCTCGAGCCATTAAAACAATTACCCCGCAACGTAGAATGACTTCCCCTGCCTGACAGGAGGCTCACGACAAAACTATTTTCGTGTGTTCAGGCCTTTTGTCGTGCATCTCCTGATGCAGTGCATCTCCTGATGCAGTGCATCTCCTGATGCAGTGCATCTTCTGATGCAGTGCATCGTGATATTTGGCGTTCAGTCTGCACTAGGGGAAACCAAACCAATCATTCTCAGAAAAAAATATTCACACATGGCAAAATGTAACACTTTTACAATAATAGAGAAAACGCAAACACAGATTTTACACCATAGTTAGATTTGGCTTATTTGACCATAGGTTATGGTCATGGCATACCTAGATGCATTATACACCTAAAATCAGAGAGTATTTCAATTTACAGGCTAGAAAAGTGTCTTAAAACACCAAAGATTTACTTTGTATTAAAATAAAATGCACATTCACGTATTATTCCTTAAAAATCCGGTGAGTTGGAAGCTAAAGAAATTTACAGACTCAGAGGTAATTATGGTTTGAATACAAGTATACAATTTTTCTTTGGTCGTATCAAAAGAAGTGAAACAAAATGTTACAATTCAGTGAAATTCATGTTTTGATACTTGTATTGTGAATAACAGGACCATGTAACGTAATCCCGCTCACCGATGCTCAAAATTTCGTACAGTGCAGCAAACCATGGTTAAAAAACTCGCGTAGAGCACATAAATTCAACGAATACTCTTCCTAAATCATACCGACCAGAAATTTAACTTTTTATGATATGACTGCTCTTCTTTTTCTGTTCCTCTGGGCCTGGTGTCAGTCATTTCCATTGTACAGCCCCACGATTTGTTCAGCTGACCAAAACTAAGGAGCGGACAAGTACGTCTCGTTTTTTTGACAAGTCAAGCGATGCAATTACACGATCTTGGCACGACGAAGTTCCGTCATTTCCATCCTCCGCCCAAAAATGCCGAACTGAACCCAACCGTGCCAACCCAAATATGAATTATTATTCAAAAGCCATAAAACTTGGTTTCGTTCTTCAAAAGCACTTCTTATAAAAATTATATGAACTGTCGAGATTTGGTGAGGCTTCAGCAGGTCATAAATTATAGCATTTTGTAGGCCTGTTGGATGACAAGTGATAAGAAGGAAGAGGAAAACGGTCTCTGTGAGAAACGGCTGCTCGTTCTCATGGGTATTCTGAAGTGAGATACCGTCTAGACCGAACGTTTCGAACATTTCTTTCTTTCCCATGCTTCCCTTATCACCTGTTAAGAGTTTTTCTGATTCCGTCTTCGCACAAAAACAAATAGATTTTTCTGTGAGGAGGAGGTTTTGGAAAAAATTGTCAGTTAAACGTCGGTTTTAGAGTACTGTTTTTACGACACTTTAAAACTTATAGAAATAATTTGGTTGCGCTAGTTTGTTACGATAGACATTCATCATGAAAATTTTCCTCCCTCATAGATGGTTTAAATGAAGCCCATTTGGTGTTTATATCCTAAAAAATTACTTATCTTGCGCAAAGGTTATGAAAGATAGAGCTCGTTATGAAATAATGCATGAGTTTTAAATATTTGTTCCGGAATATATTCGAAAGACTTCATTATTTAGACTGTAATAATAGAATAATTTGATAGAAAGATTGTTAATAGAATTATTTTTCGGCTGTAGCTTTAAAATAATAAGACTATAACATGAGTAAAATATATGTGAGGTTCTTGACTAGAAATTACATTTTTTCAAAACTTTTCCTGTTTTGCGATATACAATTTTCGACATTACGCAGACATGCGACATCAGATGTTTAGTGAAGAGCTCTAAAAATAATTTATTTTCGGCTGCTCCAGTTCGTTTTTTACGACTATTTTGCTGAAGCTTGTCACAGATATTTTCCAGGCGCGAGAAAAATGCTAAGCCTAGTCGTTAGAAACTCATTTCTGGATGCCATCATCAGTCAAAATTGTGGAAGCAAAACGTGGCTTAAAGCAAGGACTACTTCACACAGGCTCGTTAGAGGGATCTTGGAGTATTTCGAAAGCGAAAACTGCAGATGGCAGAGTCGATTTCACGGTACTTTATGCACGATGTCTATTTGTACTGTATAATCATGAGACACTTTTGTCCGTACAGAAACTTCACTGAACGCCAAAATCTTACATTTATGGTCAAAAATATTTTCGAAACGTAGGCCTATATTTTAGTTGATATTTTTGAATAGAGTATGCTCAGCATATGATGTGCATGAGTGATGCTCGAACATAATTTATAAAAGATTATGTAATTTAGATTATTCTTTCAATTTAATATCTGTAACCCTGACTGCTAAGAATATAGCGGAAAAATATGTTGCTTTGGATTTATGAAGCACGCACCAGTGATTTTCTTTCCTCTTTTTAGATTTACTTCAGAATGTGACGTGACACTTGGGAGCATCCATCACCGCAAGAGAATTAAATTAAATGACTGCAACAATTCAAATGCGTCATATCAACTTTCACATGATAGTTGGCTGTCAGTATGAATCACTTTTAGCTTGCTGCTGTTAGAATCCGAGCTGCCGAATGTATCACAACACTCCTGAAAAGGCGTCAAGTAGCGGAATTTTCCAGCTATTTCTCTCCTCCGTTTGCAACAGATTGAAATTCTTTTCATTCAATTGCATTCTAGCAGTGAGTTTGGCACGGCTTCAATCTAGCAACTTCAGTGCAAAAATAGATAACAAATTATTTAAAACGTGAATTACTTAAAGTCTTATTTAGTGTCTTGTTTACAAAATAATTAACCCTCGTTCTCAATTTTGCATAAAAATTTTAACCGATATATGCATTTGGAGTCATTTAATTAAAAAAAAAATTCCGAACATTCTTTTTTCTTTGAGAGCACAAAAATGAAAAGAATTCTTTCCAACCTCGCTGCACCACAGCCTGATCTAAACGTCAGGAATTGAGTTCCGCGTCAGTGCTACAACCTTCGTCGGGCTGCTTTTCAATTAAAACTAGTGGGAAATCCGAAGAGTGAGTCATATAGTTGTATTTATCCCATTCTACCATTTTCTAAAATATATGTAATTTATCTTATTTTTTCCAATAAGTGACTTTTATTTGGCCAACATAATAATATTAATACTTGAAGTCAGAAAATAAATCCGGCATTAAAGTTATCATAACTGTAAATGACATAGGCGTGTCAAGATGAAGGGATTGGATTTTTGCTCACAGCGCCTTAACATTCAGATAACATTTTGAATTTTTGAGCAGCGTTTTCATTACTAAAGATAACTTATAATCTTCGATGCTTCTGTGGAGCAAGCACAACAATTAGAATTTAAATTTCTGAAACTCTATTGTTATTTGAAATTGTAATGTACATATTTGTAGAGCATAGAATCATTCCTCATTTTATTCTGAGTTCAAACCAGGGAAAAACTGTTGCTAAAAAATTGGCAGATAGTGATAAGGACACTTAGAAAACTTGTTTTCCTGCTTTGTACTTGCGCACTATATTCAATCATCACACACGCACACTTAGACAAATCTGCATATGAACAGCTTGAACTTAAAAAGATGAGTTCCCATTCCCCATTTCTTGACTAAAACGACTGGTAAACAAATGATGACCATTAATTCTTCCCCTCATATGTAGTTCAGAAGTACAAAACGTATTATAGTGCGGCCCTCCAGCCCCCGTGTCCATCACGGAATGTCTGTACTTAGCTGATCACTTCATAGACTTCTTAAAATGTCTCTCTCCATAAACTTATTTCTAAATTTAGTAAAAATCTTCCCTTGGGATTACTTGTTCAATTACCTTCGTGAAGGAAGCTGTGGAAATAGTTTTGACGGCTTCCAGTAGCTTTCTCGAATGAAATAAATTACCTAATCACGTTCTCGAAGTACTAGTGCAATACTCTGAATTGTGTCTTGAACAACCCATAATATTGACTTTGGGCTCGAAATATCATAGTTTGCTAATAAAATCAAGAAGCCATGAATTGTTCGATAAGAAGCTATTGCATCTTTATTTTTGATCCATTTAACTACTGAACCTACGCGTTTTGTCTTGGAAGCATATTTATTGAAATTCTTTTTCTCTATGAGAACAAATATCTAAAAATCGTAGTTTTTCAACGAGGCTTTTAATTCTTTACGAACAAACCATTGTTTTGTACATTCCAAAGAACTTGTACTTTTTAATTTTTCAAAATAGTTTGTGCTTTTCATTGAGGACTCATTTACTTCACACAAAACTGTTTCTGATTGCTAAAAAAATTTGTACTGCACTTAGATGTGCTTCAGCACTCTCGCATAATAAATGGATAGATCAGGTGCACAATGTAGGACGGAAGCACGGCGCCATGAGAGCTCGATTGTTTTAACATCATTATCTACTGCCCTTGTAGCACGTTCAGTTCCTATTACTGAATACAATCGTATTACTGAATACAATCCTTGACTATTAGCTATACAAGACTATTAGCTTCAATGACACATGAATCAATATTTTTTTCTCTATTCCGTTTACAGCAGAAGTGGTGAGTTCTGTTATTGTAATATAAGAACAACAATATAATATATGGGTAAGTCAACTCTGAATAATTACATCTCAGGTATTGAACATATTTATACGTTTTCAAGTCTTTACAGTTCAAAGAAGTCTTTACAGTTCTGTGACATAATTTCATACTTGTTGCAAGTCCACGGCATTGTTCGGGAAAATTGAATTCAAACTCTGCTAAAATTTCAGGAAGACTGAATTTTAAGATTCTGCAACAGATCCTGTGGAAGAAGAAACATCCATTTTGGATTGGTGAGTATAAATTATTTGCCGGCAAGGATGACTCAGCAAATTTCATTTTCATATCGTGTTCGTAAAATCTTCAAGCCTCATAGGAGTATATTTCAGCTGGACCGTTTCCTGAACATTTTCCGGTGATTTACTTGTCGTTCAGCAGCCGGTAAGTTTTCTAGAATGACACAAGTTCGTACATTATCATGCACGTTATAGAGTTCCTTTACGCTAGAGCTGATTTGTGAGACCTTCTAGCCGGGAATATTCACAAATGATTTAGAACTTCAATGCATTGTTATATCATTCCAACATTATGGCAGCATTGCAGTGTTTCATCACTATTACAGTAGTTTGACACCATTGTTGTCCTATGGCATCAATGCACTTGTTATGAAAATAGGGTTAAATCACAAATTATTTGTCGTTAATAAGAATAGCAGTCATGCACATAATGATGTTCAACAACGATCATTAGTTTATGCTAATCTTGCTCTCTGATGTAGTCGCCAGGGCTAGAAGTTACTTGATCATAAGTGTGTCGCTCACTAAAGCAAAATATATGCGAGCTAGGAAAACTATCGTATGGTATGGAAAAAATAAATATTGCTTGGCAAAACAATTTAGGCCTTTCGACCAAAAAATTTAGCTCACATAAAGGTGTTACCATTGAAGTAATCAGGGTAATTAAAATATGCGTAAACTAAGCGTGGGTTAAGAATGGAGAAATTAGGAAAAATCTTTTTTCCAATGGGAGCAAACTGAAGAAGGAATGGAAGGAGCCAGCTCAGAAGGTTAGTTTACAAGTAACGGATGAAACAACATACGCTTGATCATTATTTACTGAGTCGAGATTAAATTAACTGAAAGAAGGCACGTTCATATAGCAAGTTATAATTCAGAGAAACAGAATGTGAAGTTTAAAACTTAGATGTTCAATCAGTCAGTCAGGCTTAAACAAGGAAAAAACTTCACTTATTTTTCCCGTTGATTGCATATGCAGACTGAAAAAAAATCCTGGGGATGGGGCAGATAATATAATGTTCATATTGTGGGAACATTCCAAATTTTGTTCGTGGGGTTATTTGTGGTTGAAGTTAAGTTTAAACATCGTAATAAAATGATTATTAAAACTTGTAGCCATAATATGTCATTAGATATGTTTAGTTAATAATTTTTAAGGAAAAACTATTATTATTAATCGATGTGTACAATTAGTTTTATCCCCTGTGGTATTATTTCACTTGATTGTTGATTAAATTCAAATGATTACTTCATTGCTTGGTGTATTGTTTGCAAATATTTTGAATTAAATATTGCCAACAGTTGTTCACTGTTTAGTTCATCACCAGTTAGTTATAGCACCGTGGAACAATTTTTACCTTTACAAATTCTGTTTTCAAAAAAATTACCTAGATCAAAGTTTGTAATAACAACGTTCGAGTAAAAAATTTAACAAGGGGATTAATAAGAAATGCAAATCGTTGGGGTCAGTGTAAAAACATCTACCTCGCATTCAGATTGTAAAAATACGTTGATTTGTTGTCTAGTGAGTGGAATTGAACTGAGCAGAGGTAGAACCGTGACGGACCGATTTCGCCATCGCCGTCCACCGTTAATCATTTGCTGGGCTGGAGCAGGTCTGAAGTGTGTTTCAAGACCAGCCTCCTATTCCTATGCATTGATCCTCTATGTCATGTAGTGCACAAGTGTTGCTAGTGGGCACGACACTGAGGGTTTATATTATTATCTATTTGAGCACCTGCCGCCTTGAAAGAAAAGTCAACGGACCGGCCGGCAACCAGATCGCTCATATCGCCTCACCATGTTTCTGATATCGCCACGCAACTTTATCGTATCGTTTTAGTGAAATAACATCATTATAGCATAATAGTATTAATGTATATCATTCAAATATGATGTATCATAGCAGTATTATGTTATCATTGCACCATTATGGTACTATTACAGATTATGGCATCATTGCAGTATTTTGGTCTCACTTCCGTATTATGTCATATTATTACCATTCTAGTGCCTGAGAGTAAACACTGCTGTCATATTGTTTCAACAGGAAGAGAAACTTAAATGACCATCACCCATTATGAATGAGCACATGTGTGTTCTTCTAAACAGCTCATAATAAATTGGGGAAAACAGGTAAAATTAAATTTATATTTATGAGATTCCAATGCTCAAACATTTAGAAAATTTAAATTTCATTTTTGTACTTTTCCTCACTCATAGGTAGCAATCGCAAAAAATCAGTTTACATCCATGAAAATGAGAATTTGACAATAAAAATTAAATTAAATTTCTACTTTTTTGAATTATTTAGCTTTTAGCTGGTTCTTGTGCATACTTTTTCGTTCGGCACTTTACCAGATACTTTTTGTTTGCTTCAGAGTTCATTTATATACGAAGAGGTAATGAACAGCATGAGAATATCAAAAGATTTTACAAAGGATTTGCCAAAATTAGAAATTTATCCCTTGCTAAATTTATTTTTGCTACGATCAAGTTAGTTTTATCTGGTTTCAGCGTCAGAAACGAGGAAAATCATTATAATAAAGATCTCTTCATCAGATAGACGGCCACAACAATTATTTTACTATTAATAGAGCAATACCTGACAGAAAAAATAAACTTTCTATTCACAGACAAAAACATTTGGATAGCAGCTCTCGAAGCCTAATAAGGTTAACGCTCGTAAACCGTGACCGACCAGAAAATTAACAACATTCTATGACATTTCTTGTGCACAGAAATTCTTTGAATAGAAGGAGCACTTAGCAATAAATATTAAAAACTGTGAGGGCCCTTACGTATTCTCAGGTTTTAAAGATCGAGGATCCAATAAGACTGGTTGCTCTAGGTCAAGAATAAGGTCGCAAAACCTTCTCATATTTCTTGAAAAGGAAAGATTTGGGGCAGAAAAAATTGAAGCGCTGAAATCCTTATAGAGGAAGTTTGCCATGACCAAAAGTGCTTTTTGAAAATAATAACGATACTCAAGTTACTCCAATGAGAGTATGTTCACGCTTTCCATACAGTTTCATATATGTACATATTCATTGTGGAAGGCGCAAGAATACGTTCTGTGCGTATGTTGCGAGTGGAGCAAAAGTCACTCTCAAGGCAACCATTGCTTTAAAGTTTAAGCACTACTCCTAAACCAAACCAACTTCGAAAATCGTAAAGTATATTTTAAATAACGTGTTATAAGCTCTCAATGAACGTTTCTTACTGTTTTTTTCTTCTCGTAATTTCTTACCTCCTTATTGGGTTTTGGAAACGTTTTAGGTTGTAAATCACGTCTGAATCATTCATTTCTATTCGTGCACGAGGTATTTATACTCATTTTGAACGTCATATAATTCATTATTCCCTGTCATAGAACGCGACAGCACCGCTGACACAACACCTTTCACACTTGCATTGATTAAACCCACTCATTACTAAGAAAATATGATATTGTTGCAGCGACCTTGAGTTGAAAAATTGGCTAAAGAATGTTCAGTTTCATTACACCTGAACAGTTTTAGTTCACAGCAATAAAGTGAAGACTTTCCGATAAGAAGCTGAGGTCGTTTTTCGTTGTCACACGACCCTACCGAGAACTAATCGTTGAGGGGAGACTGGACGACCTGCCGGAGCAGCCCTCACGAGGACACAAGTTTAAATTAGCACATCTGTTGAAATTCCTCGGGGACTTCCGGGCTTTTCTAAACCACGCATGCAGAGGTGAGAAATGGATCTTCCTGCATTACAGTTCTTGGCAAAATGAGATCAAATTCAACTTTTTTTCTATAGTCCTGTAATCTCGTTCGAAAAATTAAGATGCAAAAATATTTGTAAGACTTAGACGTTAGCGAATTTTAAATAGCTGAATAAAAATTGAAGATTTTGCATTTATACTAAGAGAAATTAATTATCAAACTGCATTAAAAGAATACATTTAAGCACATTCAACATAGTTCGGGTGCGTTATTTTTCATGATAGTTTAATCAGAAGTAGTTTGTACATATATATATATATATATATATATATATATATATATATATATATATATATATATATATATATATATATATATATATATATATATACATATATATATACATATTAAACTATTCTACACAAGTATATTTAAAAACTTCACACCTGTACTTATTGACAAAATCTTTATTCATGAGCAAGTGACGGACAGTATTAAACCAAAAAAACACCAGCGTTTGATAAATGTCCGATATGTGTTTAGTAATGAATTTCTTTCGAAGTTGTTTTAAACATTCCAAGTTGTAGAAATTCTTGGCGATGTGTACTTATTTCTTTGAATGTCATTTTCGACATTCAAAATATGTTTCCCTGTAGAACATCACTTGTTATATTTGTATCGCTTTATAATTTGACGTTAAACTTTACACTTCAAGTTGTGGAAAATCTTTTTACCAAGCTTAAGCTATTTTCTGATCCAGTATTTTTTCTTGGCTTCAGTTCGTGATATTTTGGGAAGGCGTTACCTAGGTAAAGCATTGGTATAGCTGAACGGTGACCATGAGCCCGGTGGACATGTGAGCTGCCGTTACGTTTTGATATAAATCCGACGCAACCGATGTCGGGTGTGCAGATCTGCTTGTTGGGAATTCTTGAATTGAGAATCAAGAGAGAAATGTTTGTGTGTTATTTTATAACAATGTCTTGCATCAAATGTATATAATTTAGTATACTTCAGACGAATATACATGCAGTAGATTGATAAAAACAAATGACTTCCGAATCACTTATTTCATGAACACAAATCAATCTATGCACAAGGACAAATAAATTGAACATTCTGTTATATGAAACAGAAAATAATTCTTGACTATATCATTTTGTGGACGAAGGTTGTAAACATTTCTGAGTCAGACTCCGCGAAAACTCTTGATTCGATTCATCTGCTTGTTCATCTGTGACTAGGTATGTATGGGTTCTTCAATATTTATATCCTAAGACAACAAGGGAACACCAAGGTCTCTATTTACTGCTGCAAGACGTCGCGTTGCATGAGCTGCATTGTGCAGAAGAAAGTCTCCAGCTCCCGAAGCTATCGTCTCTGTCTCTGGGAGGTGACATCGTTATTGTCTGCCCGAATTAACAGGCCAGTCATCCACGTGAGACATGAGACAGTCGATACGCGTCTCATCTATCGCTGCAGCTGCGCTGAGGAATGTGTTCTAGATGTGCTTTCTCTAGATCTAGCCGATGATTTGAAAAAAATGTCTGCAAATTTTCGTTCTTCTCACTTTAACGTACTGTTTCGAAATTCTAATTTTTGTTTTTTCACATTATAAGCCTATTGTCCAAAAGAACATAAAATTTGGCGCTTCATATCGCTGGTTTAGTGTTTCAGAAAACTTGAAATTATGTTTTTCATATCAGTGTCATCTTGTTCTAAGAAACCTATGATTTGGTTCTTAATGAAGCTGACTTATTGTCCCACGAAACTTGAAACTTGATTTTATATTTTACTTGTTTAATTTTCCAGGAAACTTAAAATTTAATTTTACATATCAAAGGATTATTTTCTAAATAAACCTAAAATTTGTTTTTCTATATGTTTGGCCATCTCAGAAATTATCAGCTGTTCTTCACATGTAATTAAGAATTTAAAGTACAATTTACATTTAAAATACACTCGACAGTTCCCGTGGAAGTTCTACGGATTTTACTGATTTGAAATTATCATAAAGATGAATGCATTATAGATTTGCGACGAATTATTGTGCTTTAAATGAATATTTTTCATTATTGTGTACAGAGCTTTTGCTCTTCATATTATTTACCGATTACATGACCCAAATAGTTTCCTTTGAAATTCCTTGATTCAAAAGTGATCAAATTCAGGATCTGTAAAATATCATAAAATGCATTTTTCAGTTTTACCCATGGTTTTATCAGAATGTGAATATTTTTCATGAATCAATACAGAACTTCCATTTTCTGTTTAATCTACCGATAACATGGTCGTGTAGGAGAAGAAAGCTAATAACAGAAAAATGAAGCATTTTGTAGTGATCCGGCGTCTTTGGTATCCACAATATAATGCTTGTAATACATGCATACTCGTTCTAATTTCAGTTCAAAGATTTTTCTTCAGTAATAGATAGGAATTAATGTGACGGACACACACAGATACAAAGACAGAGAGAGAAAGAGAAAAAGAGAGAGATAAAGGTGGCCCGATTATACAGGGTGGCCCATAGGCAAGGTACCCTTTTAAAACTACTAGTGCAATGTGTACCCACAAAATTCAAGATCAATGAAGTAAAATACATTTTTCATTTTTACCCGTGGTATTATCAAAATTTGAATATTTTTCATGAATGTATACAGAACTTCCATTTTCTATTTTATCTACCAATAACAGGTCCGAGTGGGAGAAGTATGCTAATAACGGAAAAATGGCGTATTTTATAGTGATCCGGTGCCTTTGGTACCGACAATACAATGCATTGTATTGTCTAGTTCAATATGTACCCGTTAACTTTGCCGTGCGAGCAGCATTGTTTCGTCTTGCCATTTCGCGTTGTTCGTCCGATACTCTTGGCGTCTTTCTTGCTGTCGAAGTCTTGCTGCTTCTCGCTTACGGTTGGATACGTTTCTATCCATGTCGGCCTTTTTAACTAGAATTTTATTCTGAAATATCCTCTATTATCTCTTTGGAGCTTTTCAAGAAAATCACAATTCCGAAAACAATAACTCAATTTCCAAAATCTTTGGCCTTATACTGAGTGGTAGCCAGGTTACTGGTCAAACTAATTTAAAACATTTCTTTTCACATTATTAATTAAAAATATCAAAACATCATGATAAATTTCAACAGAAAAATGTTTAAAGAAAATTTCTATTTGTAAAAATAAACCGATTGTGTATTCTGAATGCCATAATGCAATTAAACGGGAATTGAATTGCCACAGAAAAATAATGCAATAGAATGATTTTTTGTACTTCTTAAGCTTTATCCTTGTTGCTATCAAAGCTATCGATTAGAAGAGTGTGACACAGGGATAGACGGATGTGGCTCTTATTATAGTATAGATTTTAACTATAAAACTACAAATGGTAAAGAGATTTGGTTGATTGAGAATGAATGAGGGGTTTTCAAAGGTTCTACCAGCGTATCAAGTCTACCGATAATCACAACATATTGCCCAAAAAATTCATATGCTAATGCTAATGGTGAAACAATTTGTGTTAATGGAAACCTGTACAGACAGATGATCCAAGAATATTTGATACCTGAAATTGGAGATAACAACACAGAGATTACATTTTTCCAACAAGATGGAACTACAGTGCACAGCGAAAGAAATGATGCTAATGTTGAAAGCAATTTTTTCAAACAGAATAATTTCTCGTTTTGGTGATATGTCATGGCCGCCTCGATCTTCAGATCTAGTATATACTTCTGATTTCTTTCTCTAGGATATTTAAAGGAAAATGTTTGCATTGAAATGCCTGAAACTTTACAGCAATTGAAATTAAACATCATTCAAGAGATCAACAACATTTCACCAGAGACATTAAGGAAAGCAATGAACAGCACCGTTGACAGAGCACACCATTGTTTGACTAATAATGGAGGTCATTTAAAAGGTATTGGATCTCATAGTTAAACGTATTTATTATTCCATTTATAAATTTATATTACACTATGGAATTTTTTCTTTCATTCTAATTTAACCAAATCTCTTCACCATTTTTAGTTTTGTACCTCTACTAATTTTAAAAAGGTTCCTTACTTATGGGTCACCCTGTATATGTAGATGGAAGACGCAGAGCTGTTTGCATTGAACATCATCAAAATAGAAGAATTTTGTTTATAAGTGTTTTGTTTTCATTTTTCAAGGCCGGGAAACATTATCTAAGTATTTATTTTCTAAAATACAGGGGTTTGTTGTCTAGGGTTAACCACTGTCACCAAGGAGACGTGTATAGTGTACTCATAAGTAGTTATAACTACAATATACTAAATGTTTGATCAGAATTAATTTTTTCTTCACTGCATTGATTGATTAACGCATTGATTTCACTCATATAAGTAAGCATGCGTCATGAAACATAAATTTCAAAGTAAAATCCATGAAACTGCTTGAGCCCCACAGTTTCATTCGAAATTTTCCATGTCATGATTTTTCGTGTTCTCAAAAACTGGTAATTGGAAATTAGAAAAACTCACAAACAATTTTTTTAAAAAAGACAGTGGACGTAGATAGTGAGAAAACTGGAAAGCCATTCACACTCTCAGCTTTCACTTCTGATCGTATACCTATAGAAATATTTCTGTTGTTTCCTATGTGGACGTGAAACTTAACTTTTATTGTTTTCATCTACAATCAAGCAAGTCCTTGCACTGCTTCTAGGGTGATATGCTCCTAAAAAGTAGTGAATATAATTTCCTGGAATACTTACTATCTTCATCTAATCAATGTCGCGGCAATAAAAATTCAAAATATCTTGGACTGTGATTATACGATGATGAATAAGTTTACCATTCATATTTATTTCGGTTTATGTCCATCCCTTCAAAACTCTTAGTTGGGTTTAGGCTTTAATTTATTTTGCTTGGAGAATCGTTATTAAATATACAAGTTGTTTACACGTAGTGGTGTATGTTGCTCCTGAATTAATATCAATGTAATAGCTATGAAAAATACTTACAAATACAGTAACTATAGAATTTGCAGTCGATTATAGTCACAAAATTTAAATATACACGATGTTTCAAAATAACTCAAAATTTATCATACGAGTACATAAAAGAAACACTGCAACTGGCTAAATCACGTTTTGAAAATATGATTCTATGGTAACTACATCATTGAGCTTGACCTCCGTCAAAAAACTTTTCATAATTCAATAATTATTTTACCACCACATGATTAGCTACTTTACCAGAAGTTCTTGAAATGGAAGTGTGATGTAAGTTTTCTTTGTGCAACACTCCCCTCCTATTCTCTTTTTTACAATGTATATCTAAGAGCAAAGGAAAACTGTCCAAACCTCACAGAAATGTAACGTGCGTCTGAAGAAGAGAAGTGTTTTTTTTCTGCGTTGGAGGCAAGACGAAGAAAAGGACTGTCGCGCTCGGAAATCTCCAATCTGGCTGGTGCTTCGAGCCACATTTGTTGACTTTAATCACATCTGTAAGCGCCGCTTCGTTTACAGCCGCGGTTGAGCAAACATCACCAGATTCACTGCCAGCACCGTGGTCCTGAGCAACCTTCTTTTGATGGCTGTCAGCATGGTGGGCTGTATTGTCTACTGGATGTTATACTCTAAATATTTGGCAACTGTCACCGCTGTTGGGTGTTTGTTAGCATTTTCAAGAGGGAATACAAAGTTGGTGTCAATGCGGCTTGGGAGTTAACTACTATGCCCAAACTCAGTATCAGATGCTAAAGCGGTTTGTCCCTTGATTGATCAACTGGTAGAACTTCGTGACTGCTTACAAGTTAATGCTTCTGCTACCTTGCAATGTATCTATTGGTATTTGACATAGTAATATATTTACCTAGTTTTTTACCGATCAAATATTTTAAGATCACTACATAGTAAATACGAGTATTAGTTTGGACAATGATGTTAACCATCCGTAACCTATTAAATGCATGACTGAATATCTTGAATATTAGTATGGTGAATGTAATGAACATTAAATGCACAAGTTTAACTTTGTGACGAATGTCAACGTACTTCATTCCTGCTTTTTGCAGACAAATTACTGCACCAAATAAGCTGTATACTCCCATGGATGTAATCAGGGAAGATAATCGAATAAATAAAAATTACCACTTCGCATAATTTATACGCGGAAAATTTAACACAATTGAGAACAAGAAATCCAATCACCCACATATTATTTGTGGAGGTTTGAACGAGTTAATATTTTCATCAACACACTGTGAGACAGCATTTATTTTTTATTTATTTGTTGTTTTGTCGCTGATTTAATCATCTACGTTCAAGGAGGTCAACCCTTCATAGGGTGGTCCTAAAAAAGTGTACCAAAATTGCATCACTTTTTATTGGCCTTTAGAATACCAATCTAAAATAGAATAGAATAGGATAGAATAGAATGAGGCTATAGGAACGAACCTTTTGGCCCATTCTTGGGTCGGATAATCACTTCGATAATTATTCGGTTACCCTAGTCCCATGCCATAATTCTTGCCGCGTAAACCATGGCGGCAGCGGGATTCGAACCTGGGTCTTCCCGCTCGCAAGCGAATTCGCTCACCAGTCGACCAAGCTGGCAATAGTACGCTAACCCGTGATTAAAGAGGTTTTATTAATCCTTGCAATAAAAAATGTAACGTCTATGTTGAGGATGCAATTGCGGCTCTAGAAAAGAAGTAGCAGTAATAAATTTCGGCTAAATTTTTTGGGTCAACTTCTGTAACGTTGATAAACAAATAAAGAATCGATGAATATTTTAGCACTCAATAAGCATTCAAAGGCAATTGAAATATGTTTATTCAAATTACTTACAAAATTTGTTTAAATATCACTCGCTGTACGAGAAATACACAACTTCAATCATTTATACAGCGTGTTCAATAATTACTGCTAAATTCCAGTAAAAATTATTTGGATTAAAATTTCATTATGTATACAGCTATTGTGTTATAATGAACTAATATATTTTCCATGAATAATGCTTATTATACCAGCTAAAGAATTAAACAAAAAAATAGGTATTTTAAAGTTTCATATCACAAAAATTTACAAACGAATGTTGTTAACATTTTATAAATTGAGAAAATGCTGGCCTTCAGAAGGTTGAAACAGCTCGAAGAGACTGGACAAGTAAAACTAGGCTTGGACAAGGCTGTCCTCCATCTACCAAAACCTCGAAAAGGAAAAATCCATCAGAGAATGACTCAGAAGAAACCCATAGAGATTACTCGAAATTCTAGCAAAAGAGAGGAATGCATTCGTCGGATCCATATCCACTATTCTCAACTTAGACTTGACGGCTTCTTCTTATGAACATCAAACGAAGCAGCTGTTATTTGCAAAAACTGTGTTTTGCCAGAGCAGAATTCCTTCTCTCGCGTATCGGGGAAGGCACGCAACCGAAGCGCGTGTTCAATGACGAAGAAAAATTTGGCGTCCAGCAAATAATCAACGCAAAAACTGACCACTTTTGTTCTGGGACTGGAGAAATTCACACCCACGTAGTCACTCAAAGAAAAGGATGGGCATCAGTGATTGTTTAAACAACAATCACTGTAACCGAAACAAGTTTATTGTTTTTTATAGAAAAAGAGGTTCAAATTAACCATGAAATTACTGTAACGACATTCTTAAGGAGTCGTTGTAGCCTTGAGCTAAACAACAACACTCGATACCCTCACGGGAAGTTGAGGAAGCACAAGAGTTATTGGTATCCAATGTTTATTAATTTTCATTTCGAAAGAGGAATGCCCTCCTTCATTGCGACCTACAACCTCTTGATTACGGCGTCGGATTCGTACTGGATTCTTCCCACATGTTAGAGGCACTGAACTTAAAATCGAAAAAGGAATTAATCAAATTTCATCAAGAAGTTCTTACTGACTTGTGCAGGTCATTCTCTAAGTGTATGTAGCTTGTTCTCCAGGCAGACGGGGGGAAGGGGGAGGCATATTGAATAAAGTGTGTGAATTTCCAATTATTACATTCATAAGAACTATTTTGTTTCTATTGCATTTCTATACCTTTTGTCTATTCAACAAACATGGGCTCTAAAAATTGTGACGTTTATTATTACCACCATGTATACGTTTCATATTCTATCGAAGCAAACAACACACAAACGGAAATTTCACCCGAACAACTATTGCTACGTGGGTACTAGTGACCATGGATCTAGCAAAGAAAATAGTATAAATACGTCACACGACATACATCTGCACTATATGATAACATCCAATTGAAGGTATAAGACTTAAATGAACTACATACACGTAGAATACATTCAGTATATGTTCAAATTTTATTAATGTTATAAAAACCTGATGTCATAGAGTAAAATCACTTAAGATTTGAGTACAGCTTACATAACTGATTGAGCATATATATACATTTAAACCTACTACTGTTTCTGTATTGTGAAAGAAGTTCACTAAAAGCTCGTACCCGAAAATATCAATTTTGTTATTGCTTTCTACGTGTCTCGATAAGTTAGTGTGATATCAGCAATTAGCTCAGCCATTCCACTTTAATAGTTTTTGTGGTGTCCAAGTTTGGGTTCAGAATTCAACTGAACTACATGGCAAACTAACGTTCACTGAATAGCTGCATTTCACTGCGAAGGAAAATCCAATAAGAATTCTAATGGGGAAGATGAACTCATTGACAAAGTTCATGGAAATTTCTTGAGCATTCTCTCGAGAAAACGTAGTATACGATCTTCTTTAGAAATCATCAACCACAAGGCATAAAATATACAAAATATCATTGTACATCAAATGGAATAGAACTGAGAAAGAGAATCTATAAACCAAATAGTCAAACATGTTATTTCATTGTAAAATATACAGGCACGATTAATTTACTGATTCTGTTGCTAACGTTGTTAAATCAGAAAAACTCCTGGCAATGTCATTTTAAAGCAGGAACACATTTTATGGGAAAATGATGGCGGAACTGCAACGACAGTCAGTAGACCTCACACAGTCAAATTTAATAACAAAATTATCAACGATTGTCAAAGCGACAGAACTCAGAGAAGCAAAAATACTTAAAAGTACATTTTTTACTTTTTTCATCAATGGTTATATTAAAATGGTAAATGTTTTTCTCGATAGGCAATAATAAACACAAAGCTGAACAGCATTTTAATTAGTCAATGAAGAAAAATTACAAAATAATTACACCTGTGAATGTACAAAGTTCAAGTTAATTAATTTCAGTTAATTTATTAAATAAACTAAGACGGCTAGTTAATATGACATCGAAATTATTTTATAAGCAGGCATTTACATTGTGTGTATCAGAATATCAGTTTATTTCAGTAGAAATTCATTTTGTATAACTTATGATTCCCTATTATTACGATCCGAAAATAAAAAGTTACTATGACCAGAAAACTGATCTCACAACGTTCTAATATATAATTATTAGGTTCTATTCCATGCATAACAGCGGTGAAAGTATTTAAATAGATCTATTAAAGAAATATTAACATGAATTTGTCATCATTGATGGTTTAACCCTCAGTCACGAGCATCAAAGTATAGGCATTTTCCAATGAATGTCATACACACTTTGAGACGTTTCACGTACCAAAAAGTATTTCATACCTTTAGCAATTTAAGTGTTCGCTTAAAAGACATTAATAATGAAATACAGCATTTTGCAGTATGGACATTTTCGAAAACATAGGGATTTTAAAACTAACAAAAATAATGTGAAAATGGCTTCAGCGTAGATGTATCGTATTCTGTGCTTACGTCTTATCTTTAACTAATATTGGACATGAAAAACAAAAATCTCTCTGTATCACTTGCTCTGCAAGAACTTTCCCATTCAAGAGCTACATCGAAAGCACTGTTGGATCTGAGAAAAGAATTTTCCCTTTTTGAAAAATTGATGATGTCGAACCAGAAGGCCCCTTTTCACCTAAAATTTCCTTCACGGCTTTGAATAAATTTAAAATTTACAGTTCAAAAAATAAAAAATTATGGTTAATTGATTGGATAACATAAAGGAAATCCAGACAACTTGAAAAACGTTTTCTGTACGACAACATACTGAACAGAGTAAATAATTTTTTTCGTTCTGGATAAATAGTTAAAAACACTAGAGTAGAACGAAACCACTGTTATTAACAGCTATAATGAGGCAAGAAATATCAATAAAAAACTGAGCAAAATAACCATTGCATTACAGCTGTAAAAATTTTAATTACTGTAGTCCTTTAGAAAACCCTCGAGAAAAGCTACAAATTTTATTTTTACTTAGAGGTCGGTGCAAGATTCTTTGATGACGTTTTCCTTTCCTTTGAAGTAAATCAAACATCATCATAACAGTATATTCCAACTTCATCAGCTGGAACTAGAAAAGAATGGTGATGGTGCCCATTAAATCTGTCATAAAATGTGGAATTTTACACTCGCTGAAAAACATGCGTCTTCAATATGTCAGCCTACCTTACAAGTCGGACTAATTTATTCGTTAAATAATTGATTCAAAAGTTCTACATACAGTAGATTTCATGCTCAGCAGAGGGATTTTTAGGCATACCTTCACATATTGCAGGTGTCATCCAGTAAGCAGCATTTCAAAACTTGAGTGGTCTTTACTCAAGCTTGCAAATGTTGCTAGAAATTTTAAAGTTAACTTATCACAAACTTGAAATCAAATAGTAAAAAACGCTGGAAAAATCTCTAATCCCTGTTGTACCACGATATAGCAAGGGTTCCTCTTTAATAACGCTGTATATATACATTGTTTCATTATTTTATTATCCGTAAAGAAATTATCACGTAGGAATGGTTCAATAGTTACCTGACCCCTGCTGCTTGGAACAAGAAGTCAAGCAAAAATCTTAACATCAAAGTCAAATTCTGCTCATCGAATGGTGAGTAAGAATCTTGTCAATTTCTTTATCCTCTAGAATAAATTACCTCAAAACAACATGATGTTTACATCTTAATATTTTTTGGTATGTCAGAGTAGAAGCTATATATTGGAAAATTCGTTCAAAAAGAAGAACCACCTTCCCCTCCTATGGGGTTGACTTACCATTATGTAAGCCAACATTTTTCTTTTTCGTTTCTTGGGTTCATTTGTGTGGACTACGACTCAGAAGTTCGTCTTTTAAATCCAGCTGCTGTCGAGCCGATACTGTGCAAATATGCAAATAGCAGGAGTTTTTAACATAAATGTGACTCATCATATTCTTGAGACGTGAAAGTATAATAACAATAAATACACTATCAAGCATCTGATCAAATATATCGGCTTTCTGTTGGGCTTTATGAGTAATCTCCTTTATTCTTCTGTAGCTGATTGTTGACGGAACTTTTTGTAAGAATCATTCATTTACATGACTGGTAAGTATTTAATTGTGTTTTGCAAATGTATCGAAATAACGTTTAACACATATTTTCCTGGTGTGTCTTAGTGTTCTGAGTATCATAGTAGTAGGCTTAACACAACCGCTATCCTTGTTTTTCTTTCCTGCAAAAATTAAAGCATTTTAAATAATGATTTATTGGTATTTTGAAAAATCTTTTCATTGTCAGATGAATGTACATTATCAAATTATGTAACGCACTATTTTACGCTTTACCTAATAGAGCACTGATTTTTTTCGTTATGCTCAAAATATCACTCTCTCTGATGACTAAAAATTTGAGAGGCTTCTAGCAACCGAAGTGGAATGGCACTTCCGCAAAGCACTTAGGATCGAGTATCGGATACTCGTTATCGGTGACTGTGGGGACAACGAGCCCCAATTTCCGATAGATCATTTTCATGTCAGGTAGCTCATGATCGTCTTCAAAATCCATGTCGAATTTTCTTTTTCTAAGAAGTTCAAACAAGGACATACTTCCAATAAGCCAAGGCAGACATTGAACCATTTGTTGTAGGTTATTGTTCAGGAACTGGATGTACAGTTAGGGATGAATTGGTTCGTATGCTAAGAAATTGTTACTACTTATAGTCATTTCTTAGGATTTATTGTTCGTATAATTTCCAATTCTTTGTCATTAAATGCATGAAAAGAAATTCAAAACTCAGTCTTCAGAACGACGGATTTCATTTGATAAATTTAATAAGAATATTATACATAAAATAGATTGTTAAAAATATTGTTAGGGTGAAAAACTTCCGTTTAAAAAAAATGTTCATGTTTTATTAGGAATCCACATTATTGTTTTATGTGAGGAGTATTTTTTTACCATGATATTAAAAAAATCCAGTAACAAACATAACGTGGTGCAATAAGCATCATCATTGTCATTCACACTTTGATGGCAGGAAAATTAAAACAAAAGAACTCGGCGTTGATTTAAGGTAAAATATTATTGACTCACACAACGCCAGCAATAGTTACGGAATGATTTCAAATGCTTAGCTATCCCTAAATCTACCGTACAATATGTCATCAAGAAGTTTAAAAAGTTTGGAACGACAGAGACCTCAAGTTATCCGTACAAAATCTCAGGCTTGGCCGGCGGTTTAAATTCCAGTACGACAATGACTCCATACATGCGTCTAAATTTGTGACTCCATGGCTCTGCAAAATAAAATCAAAGTTTTGTGACGGCCTTCGATGAGTCCTGACTTAACAATCTACGCTGAGAAATGTAAGTTCAAACCTAACCTTCAAAATTATTAACATATTGCCATTGATGCATGGAATAATGTTCCAGCACTAACACGTCTAAATTTTATTTGAAAACGTAAAAACTATTTGATGGTCGTTATGAAAATGAGAGATGTTATTTACTCCTAATATTTTTACGCGTATTATGCTGGCTTGTTCTAACTGTACAAATATTTTTGTTCATTTTTTCAGGATGTTCTTGTTAAATTTGTTGAATGGAATTTACTATTATGAAAATTGAGTTTTAAATCCTCTTTTCATCCTTTCATTGATGCATAAAGGTTTTGGAATCATAGGAGCATTCAGTGCTAAGAAATTACTAAATGTATTTAGTATTGGCAGTTGTACGAACCATTTATTCGCTAACTGTAGACATCTGCTATCAGTTTTACTTGTTTGCTCAGAAAATTTTCAATCACTTCAATAGCAGTGATTTATTCTCACCTCAAACATATCCCATCATGCTAGAGCTCAAGATGACCAAATGACCCCACTTATACATTAACTTTGTTCCATTAATCCGGGGCGTTAATGATTGCTGGGCACTAGTCGGGCTCAAGTACTATGTAAGAGTTAATTTTAATGTTCTATGCTTGTTGAAACCAATTTATTTTTTGGCTATCTTTGGACCAAGGTTGGATATCTGGAATTGATTATTGGCTGTACTTACAGAGAACTTCATTACTAAATGTGTTCGAAACATTGCTAGTAACTACTCCGATAAAAATCTGTTTCTTATCCGCTAACCAATCGTTAATTCTGCTATATTAATGCGTGAGAGTATTTGTATGGCAATAACTGTTTTTATACCAACGGGAAATTTCAACATAACTATACCTGTATTCTGGATATTAGGTCCTGATCGATTAATTATCTCTGTCTGTTACATAGCTTAGATATTTCAAACAAATATGTATTCAAAGTTACCTATACTGTTGACTATTTACAGTTTCACTTCATCAGTGAATCAATAAATTTTATGTAAGGATATTTCAATGCTGGTTTTTTAGAATGTGAATATTAATTTGGGAGGTTAAATAACAGTTGATCACACAAATAGCTAGCATTTGTTAAATTATGTATGTGGAGATACTTCTAGAGTCCACATTGTTCGAGTATTTCACCAACATTCAATCTTCTCAGCGTAACGTGGAGGAAAAAATTCAAAAAGTTATACTGCATGAGACAGTGCCACTTGCAGTATTCTAAACTAACATTTTCGCACTGCTATTATTTAGGACTTAAGATTTTTTAGGAATGGTGGAAATTTAATCATCTTCTGTCTTAGGAAAACAGAATCATTTTTTAAATGAAATAGTGTAAAAATATAATTAGCTCTCTAAAACTTGCATTTTTGTAGTTTTATATTAGTGGAAGTGTTACTCACATAACATAAAAATTCTTCATTATTGACACATGAATTAGTGTCCTGTCTTCGTCGTTAATCTAATTTTCCCTAAAAATTAAATGCTCCGAAGAATGCTTCAACACAAGTTTTAGCGATACACTCTGAATTGTTGTCTAAGCAATGCAGTATGGTTTAATTTTAACACTGCTATTCCGAATTGGTAGCCTTGAGGAAAACGAAACCAGTAACTTTTTGTGTGTAGTGCCGTGTTAGACCACAAGGAGCTCCCATAATTGACACCAGCGAACTTTATAGCCTCCAAAACTGCCCCGAGAGGCCTCATTAAAGCCTCTTTTCTGTCAGGGCGCGCGAGCTGCTTTTGCCTTTCGGAAGAAAAATACTACAATTGAGCTGCATAAAGTCTTCGAAAGGGACAGTAAGAAACACTACAATAAACTTGCATGAAGTCGGGGGAAGGTGAGAACCCATAGTACAAAAGACGACTTGTATGGATTCCAAGAAACACAAAAGCATAAGTGAGGAAAATACACAATGAACTTTCTTCCGGAAAAATTATGCGAAAAGGAGTAAATTCAATGCACACAAGAGACGATTTCTACTTAAAAAGGTACGACGAGCGGCGTTTTATGAACCGTCGTAAAGGGTTTGGTAATTTTTTAGTAGAATTAGAATCCATCTTCATACACACTACACAGAACAAAAATGTATATGTAACGTTGCATCAACCTTTTTTATAACATTCATGGAATTAAAAATTATTCAACTTCAGAAAAATACTACAAGGAAATTCGCAAGGAACCAACTTAGCAAGAATGATCTTTTCCCTGGGTTTCAATTTTAAAAAGAGACTTTTCCTATTAGGACCTAAGAAGTTTCTTCAGCAGACCAAGACTTCAGTAGTAGAATTGTTTGTATCGACGTTGAAAAACGTGAAGCAAAACATTTACAAGAGATAGACTGAAGCAAAAAATAGCCAAGTTAATACCTGTTTATCCGTAACTAACTCACAATGCACATTTTTTGGCCGCCTTTACCCAGTTTCACAATTTGAAAATTATTCAAACTGCATGCAGGAAGCAGTTTAGAAAATAACACTGAAGGATACATCGATATATGAGTCCTCAATATCAAGCTATACACTGGGGACAGTTTTAAGAAATTTACATTAAGGGATATCCTGATTGTCTGAGTTTTCGTTATGTACTTCTTATACAATGTTATATTGTTTTAATGTACACAAACCACAAAATGGCATCATGAAACCTAAATCGATAGACAAAAATTTAAACTCTATTTCTTAGGATTGTTATTAATGTTTAGGCAGGTTAGACACAGCTTCCTATTTAGTGTGTGCCTCTGAGTGCCTAAAGAACGATCTTGACTTTTTGAAAGAAAACAGGATAATCAGTGTTTTTTATTTCCAAGTCTGGGCTGTTCTCTTATATTGTGGCGTTTTCTAGGCTTGGAAAAAGCTGACCTGGAAATGGGAAAAAGGTTTTCCCTGTCCTTTTGAAGAAGCAATAATGGGCTAAAAAAGTTCTCACTCTCTAGAAGTCCCATGATATACGATCCCAATTAAAATAAAAACGAGCAACAAACTTTGCTGCTAATATTCTTGAATAGTGACTGAACTGGCTTCTCGAGTATAATTTAACACATTGAATGGACCACTTTTTCATTGTATTTAGCAGCCTTGTTTTAAAATATTCGAATGCTTTTAATATGATACTTAAACTAATGTTCAGGCATATTGTTGAGAGCAACGAAGAAAACCGTATATTTCCAGTAAATTTGGTACATAAGTAATGTAACAGCAGTGGTTTTTGGGACACTATGATGGTAAATACTAGGAAAGACAGCAATGTCACCCCACACAGATCTATGTTAGTTGTGAATTTATGATGTTTTACTTGGAGTGCATGCGCATAGCATAGTTATGCATGCGCATAGCATGCAGCCAGTTCATTAGGTTCTGTTATAGGAGAGAATTACGCAAATGCGGTAGATCCTCAACCATTATCTGTCTAGGCCTCTAAAGTTTGAACGTGTTATAAAATAGTATCATAGACCCTTATGATACTTACAAGGCAGAATGTAACCACGACTAACCAAGCCAATGGTTTTTAATGGTCAATTGCATGAGCGGAAATAACTTCAGCTTTCTGAATTGTCTTAAAACCTATATTTCAGTGAATGTTTTGCATTTCAATATCGGGCAAGTAATTAGCCGAAAATTTGCATTTTGTATTCATAAATAAATGTACTGTAAATTATTTCGCGGCTTTGGAGGTATAGATATCTTACTGAAAAAAATTTCATTGATGTTGATATAGTAGATTTCGCCAGTGTTTCATAATTGTACCCCTTAATTTTCAATTAGTAGAACTTTAGCTTCAGTCCGAGAACAATTTTAAAATCCCATATTCTATATGAAAAAAACTCTAAAATTCCAACACTATAATATTGACAATGCATGTCATTTTATCATTTCCTGCAACAATTCCCCTCAGTTACACGCATCACCTTCTCAGTCGTCATCACAACACCATCACAAAATTTTGGTCCCATTCTGCTTCAGTTTTCTCAAGTCGTAAAAGTTGTCGTTCGGCAATGAGGAAAAGCATAAAACTCATCCAAGAGTTCGAGCTCTAACCCTCCGGACACGCTTGAAATTCACGCAAGTTAAAAAACGCTAAACGTTGAGGTGGATCCTCGAATAAAATATCGTTAGGCTTGGTCTGGGAAGCTCGCTATGTTTGAGCCTGGAGGTGTTAAGAAGTGAGAACGAAAATTTAAACTGAGTTTGTGAGCTGAGTATTTTCTACCCAAAAATATCGATTTCACTAAAACTCTAGGCTGAGATTTGTAGCTATTAGCCTTCCTTGATGATAACATATGTTCGTAATACATAAACTTCCAGCAACATCTTGATCAATACATGTACTCGTACTGCATCGATGAACGTACGATAGTATTTTTAGGACGATAACAAGCATATAGCTTCAAGTAAGTTACCTTTTGCAGCCCCGTGATTTCTTCCAAAATACAAGTTATAAAAAATTCGGTCTTGATCGCGAAAATAAATGATAAACTCATAGAAATTACTCTCTGATAAAGAAATATAAAAAATTTGTACTAGTTTATTCACTTCTTACAGTTAAATACGTCATAACTAATTTTAAAAACAGTAAGTCATCATATTCATATACACATAAATATGAGTGAAAATCTTCCAACCAGAAATAATTATTAGTTATATTATAGTTTCTTAATTTTACTACTGAAACGTAACAAAACTTGTATCCATCAAAATGATTGATTTGAGTTCGCTTTACTAAGTTCAGTTTCTAACAGTATTGGACACCAAATTATTAAACAATGTGAGTAAAATTAACATTGTAAGTACTACCTATTAGGAAGAATTCTTCATTAAATCTTGAGAAAGATGGTGTTTAAAACACTATTGCAAAAGGAGATACGAAGTATAATTCGTTTTGCGTGAATTTGTTTCAATCTATCGCTTCCTTTACGATTCATTTCAACGTACACCGATTCATATCATTATTTATTGTTCCCTATAAAATTAACAAATCAAGGGTTTTCACTGTGCATTTTAACAGGATTAGTTTCAATAAAATAATTACAAAAAAAGTTCCTTCCTTGCAATTTTCAAAGAACGTATTAGAAGTACATTTACCGATCGTCGTAAACTTCATATAGAAAGGTCGAGAAAATTACATGCAGTTGAGTTAGTTATCACAGGCAATAAGTTACTGGGCAGAACTATTTGGTGATGATAAAAATTCAGTGATATAGAGCACATTGACGTTCACAGGTACTTTTATTTTTCCCTAAGGTGTTATTAGATTAAATGCAGTCAAGGTGTTAGAGTGAAAAGTATTTCTATCTAAATGAACACAGTAAGTAACTTTATGGGTAAAGGCATATGCTTTGGAGTCACGTGCCTATCTAAAATTTACAGTAAAGATATATGCAATTGAGCGCCCCTCTGAAAAAAGATAGAAAATAGCAGAAGTACATGCAACTGCGTGATCTATTTGATCTATTTATTTGTGGAAGTCAATGCATTTGTGCAGTTACTTGAATTTGTGCTTAGTGGTAGGTATACTTGCATTTAAAGGGATGTTCTAATATAAAAACATGATAGTGATGATACACGCATTAGTGCTACCCTATGAATCAATTTAGGTATCTCATCATGAACAAAGGAGTGTAAATAAGTCCTGATTCCATAGTGAGTCATCTTAGACACATGCAAGGTGGTGGAGAAACCAACATACAGTGTCAGATTTAATGAGGTCTTGCTATAATCTTACTTAGTAATGAGGTCTTGCTATAATCTCACCAGGTAATGAGGTCTTGCTGTAATCTCACTAGGTAATCAGGTCCTATGGTAACCTAACCTAATAATGAGGTAATGGGGTAATCTCAGACCCTCCCTAAGTAATGATAATGAGGTAGCCTCACTAAGTCATAAGATAATTAGGTAACACCAATAGGTAATGAAGTATTTTGCGGCCCCACACAGGTTGCAAAATATAATTCCAACGCTGGTAGAATTAAAATTTCCATTTTCAATTCAATTCTTTAGTTGTGTTTGTAAAATGCTGGCAAAGAGACTACCAAAGAGCAGTGCATCATTAGAAACAATACTGCAACAAATGCTGAAAGCGTTATAAGATAATTTTTTCGTACCCGCGTGCATGGCATTTTCTTGCTAGAAAACTTTCGTTAATAAATCTTATTGACTCAATGATCACATTGTGTTAAAGAAATTAAATGATAGTTACAAGCTGCTTTTGTGACGTATTATATAATAAGCATTGCAGTAATTTCGAAAAAGCCGTAATATAGAATAAAGCTTTAAGTGTTTCACTACGCAGCTTCGAATTTGTCAACAATAATGAGAAGAATAATAAGTATTTATTATGAACAAGTAGTTTTCTATAATGTGAGTTCTATTCAATACGCGGTACAAAATTTATAACACAATACTACACTTACAAAATATTAAATCAACATTTAAACATTCGTGATGAAGCAAGTTCTCAGAAAAATCTCTCCCTACTTCTATGGTGGTACACAAAACACTTTGTTTCAATGGCAAGTCTAGCAGTAATCACGACAAAATCGAAAAATTAATTTTTCTTTTACATTTTTAATTACGAAGGAACCATCGTCAATAGCTGTTGTCGTCCAGCTCATCTAGATTTTTTCCTTTGGTAAATCAATGGGTGATATAAAAATATTTCTGGAATTTTAGATGCTGCAGCAACGATATCTTTGATGATAAAATTGGTCTTGTTTGTCAACAAAAGGGACAGTGAACTTCCGAGAAATATTTTTCTGTGAACACGCAAAACTATATTAAACATTTTTTCCAAGGAGAAGTATTAAATTTCTGGGAATTAAAAATCATTTTACAATATGAACAATCATTTTAATGTGCAATATCTGAAAATTCAAAATATTCTATATTATATATATTGTGTCCAAACAAAGCTTTCAAATTTTTTGAAGAAATACAACACGTGTAATAATTTTTATGGGTCATTAATGTTCGGTCGTTGCATACCTGATTGAACGCACATTATGTAATGATATAATATTAATAGATATAACGTGCATTATATTGTGACACGTATGACACATATATTGAAACATTAATAATTCTGTAGTGATTAAAATAAGTCATTATGTGCAATAATATCTATATATATACACACATATATATATATATATATATATATATATATATATATATATATATATATATATATATACAACTCCACCATATTGCAGTTACAGACCACAATGCTACTCAAGTATCACGCTTATTGTCCTTGGAATGAATGGGCCAGCAGCGCATGAGCCAATTCGGGTTTTAATTTTGAATTTCTCAAAACCTGACAATTATCAGGAAAGCAAATAATTTTTTAGTACTTCCTGTGACAAAGTTATTAGCTCTTAATTTCATGTGGCATAATGTAGTTCAGCACATGTCGAATGTGTTGAACATACGAGTTAGAAATTTGGGCAGATTTTGTATGATGAATGACTAAAGGATCCTTGTCGTGGATCCAGAATTGTACAAGTTGATTCTGAGACGAATTCAACATTTCAGAACACAGTTCCAACGATGCATTGAAAATTATTTCCACTCATTTAATTTGACCAACTTCACGGCACCACAATACTCATTCTTTGATTTTCCAGCAACTTCGAATTCAAATAACAAAAATATCTTAGTTTAGATAAAAAACCTTAGTTTATATTAAGTATCACCTGCAAAATTTGAGAATTTTCAAACATTTGAACTGCCATATTTAGGAAGCAACTAATTATAATATAATAGAATAAAATAGAATATGAAAATAGACACGAGCCGTTTGGTTCCTTTTTAGGCTGTTACCAAGGACTAATATAACCAGGACGTGCATCGGCATGTAGTTGACTACGGTAGCGGAGGCCATTGCATTCTTAGTAACATAACATTTTCTATCAGACAAATTGATCAAAAATTACTTCTTCCAAGCAATAGAAGGAATAATAAGGTTTTACAGTGAATTTTAAATAGTTAAAGCACTGCAATGCTTTGAAATACCAATTTTTAGCGGACTTAACATGTATTATTGTATGAGCTTAGTGGCCACTTTATAGAAACCCGAGTTGCTGCAGTTTTAGACTTAACAAATTGATTATAGTTAAACCTTTTCCAACGCAAATAACCAAACATACAAACATTCACGCACATAAACAAACAGACATAGAAACAAAAACCATTGTTGGGATGAAGTGTCTTAAACAGTGGTACTAATACCGTTCTTGAACGCACTGAGCGTTAGTGGGGAACACAAAGTGGGCTTGTTTTCGACAATCACAGACAGACAAACAAAACAAAAACGTATATTTCCAATAAGGTTGGTACATAAGAAATGTAACAGCATTGGTTTTTAAAGATGCCTTATCATAAAATCCTTAAGTTGTAAGTATTCTATGCATAGTATCATAGATGATAGAACAGCAGTACCTACGGGTATACGTAAACATTCACATCACGCAATGAACGTTAAATATATATGGGGAAACAAATGAAACTTCGCTTTTTCAATGATGACTTAAGAGGTAATCATTGGTGATACATATAAATTCTGACGAGGTAGGTATTATACGCATTTTAGATGATAAGCGAAATATTTTCTTTAGGTACAGCTTAGACTTGACATCATTACATTTAACTGAATTGGATGTTTAACATCCGAGAAAGACCGAAAAAGGAAAATTATAAGAGCAAAAACATAAAACATAAATTTGTGATTGTTATTAAATTGAAATTGTATTTTCTAATTACTTGTTGACCGTATGGTATGGCTTGCTGATGATCGATTTAATTTCATCATTATTACAGTTATCTCTATACATCGTGTTTAATATGAACGGGCGTTACATATCAGAGAAAGAGAGTAAAAAAATAAAATATAACAGTGAATGCTGCAGTCACTGAAGTTCTCGGTCATGAACAAACACACAAGCCTTTCTTTCGATCTTGAAATAATCAAATTCTTTTACTGCTTCTGCAGGTTACGTTCAGGTTTGAAAGCATCAAATGAAGTAATCTTATCCTTCTGAAGAAAATACCTCAGCTGTTGGTCTTCAGCTTTCGCCGGGCGAAGTGTGAGTTTTGGAGATGGCAGACATGAAACAGGCGCATTGAAGATACGGTGCGGCGCCTGTTCTCCTTATTGTAATTATCCCGACAGTTCACAAGCCCTCACTTGTTCGGCATTTGAATACATATAATTAGCAATAAACTTTGTAAACAAACAGTATCCACTTAGAAATGCAGCAATGTGCCTCGAAACAAACAACAATCTCCGATTCAAACCGAGCGACAGACTACGACAATGTTCGCACTATGACAGATGGAGGATAATGAACGCAGTGAACTGGCCTCCGCTCCAGCAGTCAGTTACATGGCGGTGCACGTCCTGTTTATAGTAGTCCTTGGCTGTTACCCAAGTGCCGTGCCGTCTAAAGTGAAGGCATCAATCACGCACATACACCTAAATTACACAAACCATTTCAGTCACACGCCCTTTCCTCAAGTACAGGCATTTCAGTCGCGCACATGTACAGCAATCATACACAGACCCCAGGAGTTAGGGATACAGAATCAGTACGTTATAATAATGGGGATTTCTTGTCCAATATTTACCTATAAATCAAACGGAACATCTCCATCAAACGGAGGTTTGCTGCATGGGTAAAGAAGCATTTGATAGAGGTTCTGATGTTCCAAGTAGCCAGTGCTTGTCAGAGGTCATAGGTTTGATTTCTTACATTAACTTAGTATCGGTCAAAAACTTTGATCTAATACAAAAATGTTCACACGTTCTTCGTTCTAATACAAATATTGAAAATTATAAGCAAAACTTAGTGAATGTAAAACTGAAACAGTTAATCCAATTTGTAATGACGAAATTAGGTTTTGGAACATGAAAAAATATTTTATAGGATAGTTTTTTTAATTAACACTCGTGATTTATCTTTGTCTGTCTTTTACCAATCATGTTACCAATGAAAGATAGAAAAATAATTCATAGATTTTTGTCACCTGGATCGATTTGGCCGATTTAATTCATCAAACCGTGACAGAGAGAATAATGAAGCAATCCTGAAAGTAATTATTTGTGTACATTAGAAAATTATCTTAATGCACAACTAATCAATGTAATTAAAATAATTATCAAACCACAATTTCTAAAGAGAAAAATATAAGAACGTTTCGTCAGCCCAAGCTTAAAGCAAATTTTCTTGACGAAATATATGTATCACATTAAGTAGCAAATGTTATTGGCTAGAAAACTAGAAAACAATTATCATGCTACAATACTCAAGGCTTTCGACGAGGGACATTCTACAGCCACTGGAATTCATTATTGTTTTAAAAATTACTTCCAGGGAAATTAAACCCGCTAGAAAGGGTTGTTTTTGATAAAAAATTGAACAGACTAATTTTAAATGGATAATTTCCAAGCAGCTGTAACTGCATGCGTTCTCACTGCCTTTCAGTTGGGAAGTAGTGTAGAGCTGATCTTCTGTTGACGAAGTAGTGTAGAGCTGCTCTTCTGTTGAGGAAGTAGTGTAGAACTGCTCTTCTGTTGAGGAAGTAGTGTAGAGCTGCTCTTCTGTTGAGGAAGTAGTGTAGAGCTGCTCTTCTGTTGAGGAAGTAGTGAGGAGCTATTCTTCCTCCTCCTTATAAAGTTGCTGCACATCGAATAAATTTGTCATTATTTTAATGAAGGAAAGTGAATTGTGGAAGCCTTCTATAATTCTCTTATTAACTTGTTGCACAAACAGAGCACAAAACAACACTCGCTATTTTTCTGGTTTAATTAATAAGACTACCTGATTGTTATTCATATCATTTCATCAAGGGAAGGTGATATAAATGTTGGAGTTCATAAAACTAATTACATACATTGCATAACTGCCTCTGTCACAACGAGTCAGCATCGACGCAGGAAAATGCTTGTTTTACACAGTCAATAAATTGCCTACAACTTTCAATATATGTACATTTCCAAGATTATTTCACTATGCCCCTCATTTATTTCAGTCCATTGAATGTTGTAAACAACTCTGAATGAAACTTAGGCAACTTGTCATCCAATCGATTACTTTGAAATATTAATAAACGCAAATATAATTTTCAGAATGTGCATCAATTCATATTGATTCTCAGTCGAAATGCTGCAGGGTTTAGTTTTTTTATTCCCAGTTGTAATGCTGCATGGTCTATTTTCTTTGATCGTCAGTCGTAATGCTGCATGGTATATTCTCTTTACTTCTCAGTCGTAATGATAGATGATGAAAAGTATGCTTCAATCCTAGATGGAGTAGATGAAAATTACTGGAAAATCTATCATATTTTCTGTCGCTAAAAAGGACCGCACTACATTTCGACCTGCCTGCCAGCAAAAGGTAGGTTATGATATTTCTTCGAGAGAAAATGAGCGTTCCACCAAGAAATACGCAGCAGTGGCTGGTAGAAGGCCGTTATTGTGTACGTTTATTCTGAAGGCCTCGTCGTAACGACATTTCTCCTGTAATCAGATATGAGTGAGGCATGCTACAGGGCACGAAGTCTACATGCCAAGCTTCACAAGAATGCAAGTTGCAGAAGTAACTTGGAAATTCTTCGTTACAAATATCTGTATTTCACTCGCAGTCAAAGCAAAACTCAATGTTTTTTGCCAGAAATACTTTTAAAACTCGGTAGTGAGCTTAGTTTGTGTAACGGAGGATTTGTTTACGAATACTTCTTAAATAACAGACTTGCACCAAAGGATCAAAAGCATTGAGAAAAACGTATATATTTTATTGAAATAAAATTTCAAATTGAAGAAAGTTTCTGTAAACTTCCACGTACAGTAGATATAACACATTTTCGAAAGTTTGATAATTAAATAAACAAATTGGTGATTAGATACAAACACACTATTATATAATTTTTTGCGACACGTATACGTTGCACAGTGTATGTGTTTGAGCAACCATGACTTTTATACGCTTACTTCATCATACTTGTAGATAAGAAATATTATTTGTTCTTTTATAGATGTAATCCAGTCACGGAATAAATTTTTATATGAAGTTTTATGGAAAAAAGAACAGTCATAGGCCTTCATAAAGTGTTTTCCAGCGAGAAATTCATCAATGGCTTCGGTGGCAGCATCATCACCATACTGATAAATTTTGCTACCAGAAAACTTTTTCTCCATAAAGTCAGTCGTGCTGTACACGTTATGATAATTACTACATGAATATGTGCATCAATACACCATTGGTAGTCTGCTAACTATTGCAACTGAGAGCTAAAAATCCCTTTTTATGTTTTGTTTTAATGAAAATTTAAAATTGGTGAGAACACAACGCCAATGTAAAAGAACTCCTTGAAGAAAAATAAGCATTTGGTAGAGTAACTGTTCGAGGTATTATTAGAGTTTTTAAATGATTTTAAGTAAAGTGCTGTCATTCAAAAACTAAGGGTCAGAAAAAGTTTGGAAATATTTTCGTCAATATTTATCTAACATATGATTTAAAGTTCGCCTCTCTGTAAAGTTCGCCTCAGTTATTTTAATGATATTCTTAATGATTGGGATTTTAATTATAGTCTTTACCTGGCGATTTAAATATTTGTACAGTCGAATGCAGGAAGGTAGCACTTAGAAAAAAGGGATGAAGTAATTAACCCTCATTGGCACAAAAAGTAAAAGTTTATACATGGAACGGTCCTCATTAACACTTGTCTTTCATTTATAGTCCAAGCCGACCGAAGTCGAGACAAATTAAGTGCTGTGTTCTGCAGACACATAGAATTCTAACAATCTTCTTACAATTCAGTTAGTGAATAAAAAGTTACATCATAAAGTATATTTATTATAATGCTTTCTCAGTTGATAAGAAAATACGGTATTGGGTCAAAAAAATTGCCCACTCAAAAACATGAAGTTAAAGTTTAAATTTTTAGAAGAACGTTCAAGCCTCATATGCGTGAGAAAATTATTCATGGCTTGGGAATAAATTTAGCACACAAGTGATATGAAGCGTCAAGCAAGCATCTCTTGTGGGTGCCTAATAATTTGCATGTCTTCTCATATTATGCAGCATTTATTTTTCAAGTATTGCATGACATTTCTTGTTCCTAGATTCCACAGCATATTTTCTTCGCATGTTACACAGCATTTATTCAGAATACATTGCACTGCACGAGGATTTATTCTTCTCACACTGCACAGCATTTATTCTTTTTTATCGTTGATGTCTGAAAAACTTTTGGAACCAGAAATCTTTTTGCAATATAGGATTTATTCAAAAAAGTTTCTTTAGGACTTGCTATGTGACGGGGCCGAGTTCTGCGCATGCAAGCCGAGAAATGATGACGCTGAATGAACGCAGATACAAGTCTTAGCGAACAAAAAGTGAGCTAGTAAAAAGAAATATTACGTCTAATTCCTATTGAATGACACAATTGTCATTCAAAAACACAAATTTTCGGTAGAAGATTAACATGCTTGTTCGAAAACGTACATATTTTCCATAGGTAGTCGGCAACAAATACGTTCAAGAAATAGCCGTTCGCTGGGATTTTTATTCCATAAACATTTGATGTTATGTTCATCAAAGGAATTTTAAACATTGATTTAAGTATTAAGAGGTGGTATGTATATCCTTTTTGGAGAAAATCTTTCTTTGCATTAACTTATAATACCACTTTTTGACTCATTAAGCAGGACAAAATGTGTCTCCCGCTGTGCAGACAGGCCCAATACAAACTGAGTTCATCTCAGTATTTGAACACCAAATACGATGCATATTTTTTTAAATGAGTACCGTTTAAAAAACTAAATCAGGACTTTTTCAACACTAATTTTTACATGAAAGTATTGACCCTAATCTACTTCTTTATAGGCACTTATCGCATCGTACGACCAAATTCTAAATTCTATCCTTATATAAGTCTGATGTCTAATTAGCTAATCACTCGAGAATTTTATCCTTATAGAAATTCGCAGTAAAGTCCTGTAAAAAAGATACAATCCTAAGAACCTTTTCATTGCATTAGTAAATTTAATAAAATGGTGAAAATATACCCTCCGGGAACATAATTTTATCAAAAAAGCTAGGTAGAAAACTTCAGGACGATAATTAAAAATGAATTGTGAAATATGTAATAAAACCTTTTTTGTGTGCTTGGCAGAGAGGCAATTTCCGATATCCAATATTTGTAGATAACACATAAAAATTTATAATCCTGCAGACATCACGTGTATGTAAATTCAATCTTTTTAAAATGAAGGCATACCTGATTCGACATAAAGAGCCCCTTTGAAAACCATAAGGAAGTTTGAGGAGATTTAATGCAATAAACCTAGAGTCGGAGTGCGTCAGATTTATACTCGAATGAACATTGAAGCAGGGCCCCATTAGGAGGATTTATCGCGTTGCTTGCTTTGAGCTCCCTCTAATGAAGTCGCTCATGTTCACATTAGTCAAGTGGAACATCTGTCACGTTGGGCCCCTTTGTTACTCCAATTTATTCTCATACATGATAATTCCCAATGGTTAATCATCTTTTTCAAATGAACATAAGTTTTTTATGCATAAAGCTGTTTCCAACATGTATCTAACCGAGTGCATCGTACGGGTTATGGCTACAAGTTGTTTGATGGTTCTAAACAATGATTTAGCTAAAAAGTTGAAGCGGAAGAATTATCTCAGGGGCGAAAGACTCGCAATTCAAATATTTCATAACATATCTCGCTACGAAAATGAGCTGCTAAGAAAGTTAGGGGATAGCAATTTTGTACTCCGAAAACGAGGTCTGAAGTATCAGGATATGTTACGGCATACCAAAAGCTTTCGTCACTAAGAAATCCACTTCGCCGCCATTGTGCACTTCTCAGCCACCTCAGCTGGGTTGTGTGCGACATCTCCTCGAGAACTTTGCAGATCTCAAGGCACTCGTGGAGCAGAAGATTGTTGAATTCGTGACTGCAGTTGAGCTACGAACTTGAACGCATGTTCGTGCGTGTACCATAAACGTTATGTTTAGCATTATACATACGTCTAAATGCTAGATCAAGTTTTAGGAGTTGTAGAATAGAATAGAATAGAATGAGGCTATAGGAACGAACCTTCTGGCCCATTCTTGGGTCGGATAATTACTTCGATAATTATTCGGTGTTTACCCAAGTCCCATGCCGTATTTCTAGCCGCGTCAACCATGTCGGCAGCGGGATTCGAACCCGGGTCTTCCTGCTCGCAAGCAGACTCGCTCACCAGTCGACCAAGCAAGCAAGCACCAAGTACAACTGGTAGGTTGTACATTTGTTACAGTATGACTGGATGTGAAAATATTAAACTTAAAAAGGACGAACATGTCTTAGTTAAGGTAGATGAAGTTAAATCAAAAGACATTTCGTTGTTAGGTTATATGTATTATCTGTCTCACTCAACTGCCGACGAATTTCAATCGGTGTCACAGCACTCAAATGGACAAAATGAATGATTTCATACTGTTCTTGTGATGAAAACACCACAATTTTAGGTATCAAAAATAGTCCTCACTTTCGACACTGCTGCTATGATATGATGTGGTATAACTGGACTCTGTGATATGTTGGACTTTATCGAACTCTAAAATTTGATGCGGCTTCGTTGGACTCTACATATAATATGATGTCTTTATCGGACTCTTAGATAAAGGGACTTACAAGAGCAGTTGCACCAGTGGCTATCAGTAGCTGTAGCAACTAGAAAGTCCAGATAAATGTACGCTGTTCACAAGCAGATAGCCATTTTCCTATATTAGAGCTACTACACCAGCTTGGTCGACTGGTGAGCGAATCTGCTTGCGAGCAGAAAGACCCGGGTTCGAATCCCGCTGCCGACATGGTTGACGCGGCTAGAAATACGGCATGGGACTTGGGTAAACACCGAATAATTATCGAAGTAATTATCCGACCCAAGAATGGGCCAGAAGGTTCGTTCCTATAGCCTCATTCTATTCTATTCTATTCTAAGGTTATAAAAATAGTGATGTTTAGATTGTATCAAGAATTTTGATGACGCACAATGCAGAGGAATAAAGAAAGACCCTTGGGCTTAGAAGACATTGAACATTTACAGTACTTTGCAAAAATTTGCGATATTAAAAACATTTAATGCCTATTATGGTATAATAAGATGAAAAAATGCAAGCTCTGAGTTTGTGCTTCTTTGATTAGATGAGAAGACAAGGAAAAATAAGCCCATGCGTTTTTTTCACTTCAAGAATGCCAACAAAGTTAATGGAAGAATACCAAAAAAATTGAAATTTTCTTATAACCTAAGGGACAATTTTCTTTTTAAATGGTGCATAATAACTGATAATTTTTATTAATATACTAACAAGCCAAATGAATTTATGTAGCTATGCTTCACTACGTGTCCGATTACAAAACTACTGAAAGAATCTACATTTTAACTTCTAGCTTTATCTACAATCGTTAACAAATTTCAAATACTAGAACCAACATACATTTTCAAATCTCACAACCGCTGAATAGCTGACTATTATTGTACAACGAACTAGACTTTTCTTGTTTCATTTTTCATTTTTAAGGTTAAATTAAGAACTGATGTATTTTCACTAACTTTCTCGTGAGGTTTTGACTGACTTATCGTATCCTCACTTGTCAATTGTCCCCAATTTTCATAGAGTAGTTTCATGTCAAAATGTTTTCAAAGTTTCATTTTCGTACGTTTTTATAAGTGATGAAAGAATATTAACTCTCCCATTCAAATCGTCATTGTGGTCAAGGATTTTTTCACTTAAGTGAATTCACATTATTTGTCACTTTCAAATTTAGTTGTTTGTGACCCTGTTCGTACGTATTCTGATTACTCTATATCCGAGAAGACAAAATGACTTGTCTCATTCCAGTCGAAATGATACCACTTAAAGTTCTACAGTTGCTGTTCACGTTTTTACTTCACTGAGCCAGGAACGTCGTTGCATATTTTCCACCGCCTTTAGATTTCTCTTTCAGCAAACGTAGCTTCTAACTATTTACCATACCATTTCTGAACAGAGGTTCAGCATTTTCTACAATCCGTACCATTACTACACAGAAACAGCAGTGTCCTCCACAACCCAAACTATTACTGTACAGAGACCGCAGGGTCATTTTGTTTTCCATTGCTCCAGACACAAGACTCGAGTGAGTCTCAGCATCGTACATCATGAGTCTCATTGCTCCCTTTGCCACGATCATCATACGAGAGACAGTGACCATGCAACTTCTCGTCGCCACAATCGTTTATTTTACAGCCCGCCGGTTTTCAATGCTCCTGTGTTTGATATCCCAAGCTTCATGTTATTTGACGCAAGGCCTGCATCCTCTTCGGTTGACGTTGTGCCTTGCAAGGATTTCAAGCGAGCAATTTATTGAGGAACTAACAGACCTGATGGACACTCTCTAGTGCCAATAACTCCTTACTGCTCCCCCTAAACATTGAATGAGAAACATAAAAGCCGTCACATGCGGCTGATGCACTTCTGATGGATGCTCATGACAACAGGAAGGAATTGCCGACCAAGTCTGTTTGCTGCTCTCTCATTTGGTCATGGTCTCACAAGTGAAGTAGGGGAAATTAGATTTTACTGATAATTACTTACTTACAGTTATACTCGTACGAATGAAAAACTACTGGAATATGAATAGCAATCATGAGACCAATAAATTTTTAAAAATGTTGAGAGATATAGAGAATTCTGAGAGCCGGTTTTTTTCAACTTTAATCCAGGAAAATCCAAGCAGATCAAAAAATATAAGTTCCAGACTTATTTTTTATTTTTTTGCCAGTTTATCACTTTATTTTTTTTTTCATTTGTCTTCTATAGTTTGTATTTTCTTTTCCTATATATCATATGTTAGTCAAATATCTGATACATGATTTAATATTTACATATACGCGATGAAATACTTTGCTTCACTGTGAAAAAAATTGAACCTCTCAAAACACCTTCAGCAATACAGCAGGAAACCACACAAGTATGTTTCGAACTAGCATTGGTCAAACTGTCGCTGCTAGAAGAAGAATTAGTGGATAATTTTATCTGGAAAAGACTTTTACTTGTACAGTATTCTAAGAGTTTGATATTAATGCAAGATCAGAAAATCTGCTGCACTCGTTAGTACTAAATCGATCTAAAGTATTCTTTTCGGTGAGTTTTTTCAGTTCTGAGAATTGTTTGAAGGGAAGGTGTGATGAACAGGACTAAAAATTTGAACATCTTAATAGTCGAAATTTGTAACTTGCATAGAATTTTATCCTTCAAAAACACTAGTATGAGACATTTTTTGGCTAGTATTTAAATATACATTAATTTTTTAAAGAACAATAACTCTCACCGGCAATGCGTTGCAAGACATCAAAAATACCGTCACCAATACAGATGCCAGTGTTTGGTCGTAAATATTTGAAGTTGATACATCACACACGCGAAACAGCATTCGTTCGAACAGCAATGTATTTTAGCGCTCTAACAGACAATGAACTCCAGTTGATATTTACGTTGAAATGCAAACGTCGACTTCTACCGAAATTTCATCAAGTGAAGCCCAGTTAATTCAGTGCGTTGTTGTGAATGGCATCGTCTAAAATAACAAAAACATTCCACGATTCAGGTACATGAAACTTCCTGTATTCAAGGTAATAGTGCATTCCATAACATGTTTTGTGCGTGAAATAATTTTGTCAGTGGTATATAATGATAGATTTTATTATTCTTAGTGATGCAGAACTTGACACTGCTCCTCATTATAGACAGTCATTTATTTTTACTCGAAGGTAACGAAAACAACTAGAACACAATTGTAAGTAAGAAGTCCTTTACAGCAAATAAAGTTGTGTAAGAGAATTTATTTTAGGAGATACTCAGATTTTATTGATTCATGTTGATAATCATTCATTTTCGAACGTAACAAAACTAAAAACGCATCAATGGTTTATCTTCAAACATATTACAAAAATGATGTTGCGCCCTTTTTGAGCAACAACACGCATACATGTAAGCAAATAAAGCTTAAATGTAAATAACGTTCACCAAATGCACGATATGTGATGATGGTAAAATTTAACGAACATTGTTTTAATATTTTATTCCCACGTCACTGACCAACGTCTGTGAAGCCACCAGTGTGAAAATCATTGCCCTGAATCTGACGAGGGGTTCTTTCTCTTCGTTTTGGACTGCTTTCTCTGAGTGGAAGATAACCCATTTAACACGTTCCCTGCGTATTGGTACACCCGTGAACCAAAAGTGTTAACAGGGAATACTGCTTAAATAACTATATGCAGTGAATGTGTTAAGATTTACTGATGCTGGACGTTTTATTTCTGCAGCACCTTGAAGCCTTTGCAGTCACTGACACTACAATTTAACTCAAATCGTTTAGTTTTCTCTTAGATGCTTGCTTTGAATGATCCCTATCGTATCTTTCCAAAGACTCAGTAGAATCTGGTCTGGTTGAAGTCGCATACGATCAGGACCTGTGATACATCGTGATGGTTCCCTGATAATCATGTTTAAAAAGTTATGAGCAAATATAAACATTCAATATTGAAAAAAAAATCAAAATATTCATCATATGAATAAAGTTTCACGATAAAATATTTTGTATAAAAAATTTAGAGGTCAAAGAACATGGCATAGATCAACCTCAATATAATCCATGAATTTGATGTCAGGCAAACACAAAATGATGTAATTCTAAACCTGTATTTTCTAATGATGTGAGTGAATAACTAAAAACAAATGATTTACGATGTTCATCGTAAATCTCTGCACACCACAATTTCAAACTACCATCATATTCACTACCAGCTTTCAAAAACGCAACAGCTCACTGACGAATAATGATTACTCTGTTATTATTTAGTATTATTTTTAGCTTTCTGTAAAAAAACATTTACAGTGATGAGAATTTTAGTACGAGATTAAATTTATACCTTCGTAAAATATAACGATTAGCTCAGTAAATGTTGTACATGTTGCTGAATTACACATTGCTGTTGAGTTAAAACTATTAATGAGAAAAGTACCTCAATAGTATAGTTCGTGTGCATTAAAAAGACTCATTTGATGAACAACTAAGTTCTGACGTTTGATGTTTGAATTTTTAAATTTCCCCACTCTAATTTTCCTACTTAAAATCGCCTGAAATTTGCCAAGGGTCTTTAGAAACTTCACACTTTTGAGACGAAACTAAGATTGAGTTACTTAGTAAGAGCGCTGTTTGCCATTTGCAAAGGAAGATGAGCTTTGAGATGAGGTTCAAGGAATATCATCACAGGAGTAATGATTAGCTGTGGCAGTATTATGACCTGGGGCTGATTGCTTTCTCCAGGTGCTGGAACATTTCATGATATGGAATGCACAGTGAAATGAAAGGTAGATGTTAAACATTTTACATTTCTCACGATGTGAGAAATGTGTTTAAAATTTTGCAAGCTCAGTCAAGGAAATATAAAATATAATTACAGTTCTCAGTCAAGGAGATGTGAAATATAATTACAGTTCTCAGTCAAGGAGATGTGAAATATAATTACAGCTCTCAGTCAAGGAGATGTGAAATATAATTACAGCTCTCAGTCAAGGAGATGTAAAATATAATTACAGTTCTCAGTCAAGGAGATGTGAAATATAATTACAGCTCTCAGTCAAGGAGATGTAAAATATAATTACAGTTCTCAGTCAAGGAGATGTAAAATATAATTACAGCTCTCAGTCAAGGAGATGTGAAATATAATTACAGTTCTCAGTCAAGGAGATATGAAATATAATTATAGTCGTTCAGTCAAGGAGAGATAAAATATAATTACAGTTCTCAGTGAAGTAGATGGCAAATATAATTACCATCACTCAGTCAAGGAGATGTGAAATATAATAACAGTTATCAGTTAAGGGTCTAAAATATATATTGAAATATAATTACAGATTCAAGGATCACAAGTGACCGAAGAAAAACTACGTTATGCAGAAGTTCAAGAAGAATAGTCTTGAATGAATTAAATGTTTTGACACCAGTTTCAAAATTGGCCCGTGACTGAATATAGTAGCAATCGAACAATTTTAATTGGAAAAATGCTGTCTGAAATCAAACAACATCGGAAAATTACTAAAGAGACGCACGAGCTTCAAATTCAGAAAATACATTCAATGTTTTTATCATATTTTGTAATATTACTATTTCAATATTTAGCTAGATATTTTATTTAAGAAATTTTAGTGAATTAAGGTGGTGCTCGTGAATTCAGTGGCTACGTTTTATTACACTCATGACTCTTTTAAACATGATTGATATTCAAATTGAGAATAGATTTTCTTTATATAGATGAAAACACATTATGTAATCATTTCAAAATTCCCCTTTTGAAACGATTGTAAAATTTGAAATATTTGTGTCTGGGCAAACTAATATTTTTCCACAATTTTATTTACCTATATTTTTGGAGGTGAATACCCAACTTCACAACAGAATTAGTTAAAAAAGTGTTCAAATAATTATTAAAATTAAGTTACTGTTGGAATCTGATGCCACCAACACGGACGGAAAGAACACAAACTCTAAGAAATAATATTTAAATACTTCAAAAAGTATTTTACATACTATTAAAATGCTTCAAATACGTACTTAAAACAATAATTTGCTGTGGAAAAATTATATTCCTCATGTTAGGAGAATTATTAGACGTGGTCACTAATGTCATGATATAGGACGAGCTCATCATAATTCTGGGTCATAGAAAGATGCTAAAAGTGTGTTGAAAGCCATCATGTATTGCAAGCTGGTTAAATATACAAGCTGTTTGAAATGTGTTCTGGGATTAAAGGTAAATGGGTCTATGTGTATAGCAATTACATATCCAACAACTAGCAAGAAATTAAAGTATGTTAAATTAATGTTCAGCTTACATGTATTTATTAATTCTAATTTATCAAACAAAACTCTTAATTTAACTATGTATCCTGCCAACAATTTTCAAACCTGAATACAATCTCTTTTAATTCATATTAATCAACCTCGTTAGGCCATTGGCATAGTGTTTATTGATAAATAAAGTAAAACCTTTATATGATAACGATTTTGCCCCAGAAGCTCGATTGTTACTTGCAAATATACAAGTTTTATCTTACAGGAGGTAATAAACCAAATAACGCAGTAACGTGTAATTGTTATTTACCGATGCAATTGAAAAAGACAATTAACATCACGAATGGAATGAAAATAATTTTAGCCAAATTTTCACTTCCTCAATTATTACTGATTATAGTTTTAAAAACGACGTGGTACATTGGATATCACTCAAAGAATGCAGTTGCACATGCTGAGTTTTCTAGGAAAAGCTCATTGAATTTTCCACATTTTACTCTCAATGTGTAAAGAATACCACAAAATTGTTCAGTATATTGGATAATTAAAACACGTCAATGTTGATCTCCAACGACACTTCATTTATTGTGCGTCATTTTGCTACTATCAGTAAATGCTGTAGGACTTTAAATTTTACAAAATAGTCAAACAAATATGATCATACATTTAAACAGTACTAGTGCAAGGCCCGTTTAATCAAAATAATTACTTAATCCGTGAGCGAATGCATTCTGCTGAAGAATTTCATCCCTTCTTTCTTGAGTTAAATTCTCTCGTGCCACTCGATGCTGTTCAGCGTCATGCCGAAGAATTTCCTCTCTTCTTTCATACGTTAAGCTCTCTCTAGCTACTCGGTGTTGCTCTGCATTATTACGTAGAATTGCCAAACGCCGTTCAAGGGTCAAGTTAGCTCAAACTTCTCGTTGGCGAGCAGCATTGCTTCGTCTTGCCATTTCGCGTTGTTCGTTCGATAGTTTTCGGCATCTTTCTTGCTGTCGAAGTCTTGCTGCTTCTCTCTTACGGTTGGACACGTTTCTATCCATGTTGACCTTTTTTGCCGGAATTTTATTCTGAAATATCCTCTATTATCTCATTGAAGCTTTTCAAGAAAATCATAATTCCGAAAACAATAACTCAATTTGCAAAATCTTTGGCCTTATACCAAGTGGTAGCCAGGTTACTGGTCAAACTAATTTAAAACATTTTCTTTCGCATTACCAATTAAAAATATCATAACATCATGATGCATTTCAACAGAAAAAGATCCAAAGAAAATTTCTATTTGTAAAAATAAGCCGATTGTATATTTTGAATACCATAATGCAGTTGAAAGGGAATTGAATTGCCACAGAAAAATAATGCAATAGAATGATTTCTTGTATTTCTTAAGCTGTATCCTTGTTACTATCAAAGCTATCGATTAGAAGAGTGTGACACACAGACAGACAGACGGACGGATGCGGCTCTTAGTATAGAAGATTTACCCTTTGCGAGACATTACCTAGCGATACTTTCTCTCATGCTAAATACTGTATGAAACTTCCATGCCATGCATCAACCGGATAATCTTTCACATATGTTTCACAGATTGGTGCATTTTTGATCTGGTAATGCATTGATAATAACAACTTTATTATTCCTTACGTTGAACCTAGTTTAAAACACGCAAGTTTTATGAGTCGTGGTGGTGGAGGGAGATCTCGTTAGTAATTGCTAGAGTGGCATATAATTTTATTAACTATCACTTCATTCTGTGAGCAGAGGTGTACTTGTTTGAGGAAAGTCATCACATAAAAAAATCTGGTCAAATCGAAACCTTCTTTCAATCCTTCACAGTAGTATTGGACAAATATTTGTAACTGACCTGAACTCATTTTCTGTTCCATTCCGCATAAAGAAATATCATGATAATGATAAATAAATAAATATCATGAGTTTTTATTTGGAAGAAGAAAGTAAAACTGACTTCCCAGTCTTTTATAAGGACGTACCTTCTCATAAATTACAGTTCTCTGATATTTTATTTTCGTTCATCCCAAATTGTGTCAGCGCTCGGTGTGGATGGGAGAGTGCAAACATTCTGGCACTCGGAACCTGCCACGCATTTTTCGATGATTGGGTCAAAGTGGGCGTCACTGCCGCAAGATCCATGCAGAGTAGAATAAAAACTTTGACAAAAATAGTAGTTAGTACAGTTGTAGGGATCAAGAATTTCAGTTCCTACGTAGTTACATCTGACTTCACAAGCATCACAACACAGTTCCACATCTGTTTGACAAACTTGACCGTCGAAGTAGGGACGAAGTGGCGGACAGGAGTTAGTTGTAGTGGTGCCTTCTGGACCACACACTCTGTACTTCCCGCAGTCTCCTGGGAATAATAGAAGATCGGAGTCCTCATGACACGTCAAGGAACAGCCAGGAAGAGGACATGTCGCTTTGCAAGGATTATATTCAGTGGAACATTTGCTGTAGTATGAGTCAAAGTAATATCCATCAGGACATGAGAAAGCAACATCTGAGACATTGCCGTTTTCCCTACAGCCGTAATACTTGTGGCAGTCATGAGGATCTGGCACGTAGCTTCCAGGATCCTTTCCAACGCAGCTGGGTACGCACGCGTCAGCAGCTTCAGCAGCGCGTACCTGGTGAAAATATCATAGATGATTGTTATCAGGCACTTCATTAGTTACGTTGGTGCTAAAATGATTTTGGAGACAGCTAATAAAATGTTTCATTAGTTATGTTGGTGCTAAAATGACTAGAGACAGCCAATAAAATGTTTCATTGGTTATGTTGGCGCTAAAATGGCATTGGAGACAGCCAATAAAATGTTTCATTAGTTATTTAGGCCTTAAAATGAAGGTGAAAATCGTCACTCACAAGTATTGGCGTTAGAATGCATTTAAAACAGTCTATCAGCCATTTCTTCGTCATTACTTTGGCGTTGAAATTGCTTTGAAAACATTCAATCACGTGGGTCATAGTCGTTATATTACCATTAATATCCCTGTCAAAACATCTAATCTAGTGTTTTATAGTAATGATTTTGTCATTTAAATTATAGCAAAAGCAGCCAATCAAATATTCCATAGATCTTAAATAAACACTAAATGTCAATTAGAAAAGATGAAAGAAGTGTTAAAAATCATGGCAGTAATAAAAGGCTTAAGGAGGATGAAAACAGGAGACGGTTGTAAAATGTAGTATAATGAGATCTATGAGCATTCACATTTAATTACAAGAGAATAAAGTACCTAGAAGCTCTACACTATTACACTATTTACACTATTTATTTTAAACTGATTTCTTCAATGAAATTTACTTTCTTTCCTAAAAACATTTACAAGCATGCCCCTGTTTGTATTCTAATGTATTTTGAATGTAATTTTCAAGCATTGGTTTAGCCTATTTTTGGAGGAATCTGTATGCATTGGGAGACATGCTACTTAATTTTTTAAGAATAGTGATTCGACCTATTGAAAAAAATAGCTATAAGTTAATCATACTTTGAACTTGAAACTTTAGCATACTTCTTCACTAGTTCTGATAAAACGATTCACGCAAGGAAACATTCAAATACGACAATAACGCGTGAATTCGAATGCAGTATTCAAGGTACTATTCAAAAGTGTAAGCTCACGTCCGTTTCCAAGTTGTGGAGCCTGGAACGAATATTCAAATCCGTATTATTTAAACCGAATAAAGGAACGTGTAAAGTAACTCTATTGCCGAAAATTATGTACTCAATCATCCTGATTTAAAATTACTCGATTAATGCTTGTGGAACAATAAAAATTATTTGTTGAAATGGCAATCTGGAATTTATGGTAACATGATTAACTTTCGGTAAATTCTGTATTCAGCAGCTGAGTGGCAGTATTACATCGGTCATACCAGCAGAACTTACCCTAACTCTTCTTAAATCAATTATTGGCATCCCTGAAAGCTCTTCAACAATCCCGAATTCTGACTGATATTCTATTGCAATAATACAGGTTAATCGGAACGGTTCATTTTATTCACTGCACAGAAACGTTGTCGGCAAAAAATCGTACATTCAATCTATGAAATACTTAAGTCAAAGTATCGTTTAACTAAAATAAACAAAACTGTAACTTACCGTCATTGCTAGTAGGCACGCGAAGCGAAAAAAGCTTTTAACATACATCATTAAAGAGGAAGAAATTCCTTAAACCTGGAATAAATTAGAGGTGTTACTAAGAAATAAGCTTAATCAGTAGTGAAAAAATAGCTACCTTTCCTGTTTAAAGTTTAAGCAGCCCTAAAATAGAGCTTCCTTCCTAATTTACACTTCGCAATAATTCAGGACAAATGACACTTTGAAATTTAATACATGTTCGTTAACGAAGAATTACTCGCGTAGTGAAGTAAAACTGGAATACAAAGATCAAGGGATAGGAGATTTTTTCACAAATAAAGTGGCTTATAAAATGCATGAGTGCTGTTTTTTATCATACAATTACGTTTTAGATTCGAGGCACATTGAATTGCGAGTAAGTTGTTGTATCCAACCCCTCAATTATTACTGTATTTTCATTAGGTTAAGATCAGTGACAAAGCATATAGATGCTTCATTAACAGCAGCCCTTATTTGATGTTGAGAAACAAATTTTTCTCAGTTTGAAGCGTATCAATCGTTTACTTTCTCCATTTTTGGATCTAATGACCATTATTTTCAGTTTGTCGAACTGAGAATGTGAAATAATGAGTTAGTTTACTGTCATATTTTCAGACAAGTTTAGCATGTGTATTTAAACAAACGTCTGAACTGCATTCAAATAACAAAAAAGAAAAATTTTCATTGGAGAAACTTACTTTACGGGTAACATTTTCAGTATTTGTGATTTATTTTTCCAAAAAAGAGCTATACATTTCATGAACAACATTCACGCCTTCATTCTGTTACTGGAATAATGGTCAATTTTGACTAACATATCGTAAAATTAACAGTACCGTAAGACAAAGAGAGCGGTTGAAAAAAAGAGTATGGACGTACACATCCAATTATAACTATCTTTAAGGAACATATGCATAATTTAATTAAAAAAACAAGGCTGCTTCGTAAATCATATTTTAGGTGATGTATATTTTTGTGCGGCAATTTTTATTTTGAAGCTCTTTTGTAGAGCAAAATTTTAGAGTATTATTCCTCCGCATTATAACGCTATAATGGTCGTGAAGTTTGAGCACAAAAAATGATGCCAACGCGCGTAAAAAAATAAAGATCATGCAAAAAATCTGTCACTTATCGTTTTCTTAATACAGAAATTTGTTTAAAATGTATATTAGGTTGGAGTAATGTTAATGAATGATAATAACTTTTGAACTGGCACACTAAATTCAATCAATACTAAAATTTGAAGAAAATTTCAATACGCTTTTCTGCATCTGTTGCTTCCTGTTCACATGTTTGATGATTGAAAATTTACGCGTTTGTGCCTTCAGGTGTATCCAAAGTGGGTCTTCAGAATTACAAATTTATAATAACATGCATAGTCATTGTACCTTAATTTCACGCTAATCTTCTGTGTATCTTAATGCTCGTTTTCAAAACCTGATAGCTTCTGTGTTTGGTAGGTACATATGTTTTCATTTTCATACTTATACTTCCATCTTCTTTCAGTTTTGTACTTTCAGCTTCTCTGTTTTTCAGTTATAAAGGCTAAAAATTAAGAAACCCTTAGTTTATTAACTTTATAGATCAATATATGTAAACCAATGTATTTATTTTTTGAATCAGTTCTTTGATTCGAGGAAAAATTTTTTGTATGATTCACACACAAATATTACCATGTTGAAAATGGCAAAAAATAACATTTAATTCAGATGTTGGACACTTCGTGACGTATAGAGCGATGTTTGAAACAATTCGTGAATGGAGCTTACTAAGTTTGTATTTTGAACTTCTTTATGAAACTAAAACATAAGCGGTGGTTCAACATGTAGTGAAGCGAAACATGGATTTACGTGCAAAATTGTTTTTAAACTAACGAAGATAACATGGTATTAACTATAATGAGCAAGTTTTTTCATTTAGACTCAGAAAACTACGCAATCAACTGTTAAGAAACTATAATATCATAGCTGTGCAAGACATCATATCCGTTGACTCTGATTAAATACACTATATTTTGCGTCATAATTCAGTCCCAGAAAATAAACTGGACATTTGTGCGTCTTTCATGCAATAATAAACAGGAAGAAGCAGTACAAAGAACGAGTATATTTCTTCCTCGTTGAATAATTTACGTTGAGACTGAACTTTTAAATCCACAACATGAAAAAGACATTATTTAAGAGGTAATAAGGGTAGCATGCAAGTTCTAGATGCTATTTGTCTGTACATTTTTTGAAACTACGCTGGTATTCTCAGAGCGCGATTGAAAAGCAAAGAGCGTTACTTATTTATGTGAAAAACTATTAGTTTCAAAAACTGATCTGTATCACATTGATCAACATTGATGTGTTGACATAATTCAGCTCAAATTAAGTCAATATGAAGTTTCATTGCCCTGGTATCTTTTTTTATCGCTTCACTGATCGACACGCTGAATTTCAGAGAAAACGTGTAAAAGTTCAGTGAGAGGTAAGCTCATTTATTAGAGTTTTTAAGAATTTTATCCAAAACCCACAAAGATCTTTTCTGTTTTTTGCCGTTCCAGTAGAAAAAAAATACATTTAACTGGGAAGCAGGATACACAGGTTACATGCGCCAAACACTCAACGATTACATACAATGCTAATAACTGATTGTAACTTGACGTGCTGTTCTGTACAAGACTTATACCAGTACTTGTTCGTGTTCACAGGAGATCTAAAGCAGTACGGAGAATGACCGTCACGTGGAAGAAAAGACTTGCCTATCAAAGACGTGGGAAATCTAAGATAACTCCGATTGAAGAATGCATTCGAGAATATTCCCCTAATCAGTGGATTTTCGACAATGATGATTCAAGATTTATGCGTTGGTAATTTGTGAGCGTTGTTAGAACTAATCGAAACAGATTTTTATGCAATTTTGGCAACCAAATGGGTTTAAAAAGAATGTCACCCGTTTAGAAAGGCTAGAAAATGCAAAAACAGACAATGTATTCCTTAGCAAAATGTATTAAGGGATATTGCGACGACACTTCTCGTCTAAAATATTTTTTGATAGCAATAATCTTTTATAGAAAACAAGAACCTTATAGCCGTAGCTTGGGCTTAATATTGCAATACCATGTTTTTCAAAAAATATTCTGGTATAATATTTTTGAGATGAATAAAAAATTATAACCTTAAATGGTTTCATTTGTTAAAAAGAGTCCCACCCACTAATTTATTATACATAATGGACAGAGCTAATAAAATGCCATAAATAATTTCATTAACTAGAGATTTAATGAAATTTGGAATCATTTATTTAATGC